>CABHPQ010161322.1:0-47867 GCA_902168405.1 Peromyscus aztecus | reverse complement strand
TGCATGCCCAGGTTGACACTTGCCACAGGAAATTGATTTTAACATTTTGCCAAGTCTGTCTCAGTATTCATTCCCTTGCTGGCCTCTGATTTTGTTGTTCTCCTCTTTGCCTCTGTAGTTTTGATGATCTCATTTCTCTCTCACCGGTTTTTGCTACTTTTAGTAGAGACATTTACAATTTATTCTTTTCCACACAACTACTGAAAGAGCACAGGGGATGACTGAATGGTCTAAAAATGGACAGAGTGAGAGAAATCTTACTTCCTTAAGATATTTGAAAGTCCCTGATAAAGAGTCTTCAAGGATATACTAACAGATATTTGGGGAATATGTGCATTCTTTGAACTTTAGATTGAGGAAAAGTAACTAACCAAATCTGTGAGAAACACAAATCCCAACAGACAAGTGAGAGTTTGGAATAAGAAGATTCACTCAATCTGCCTTGAAAGCTTGAGAAGGCTTCCTATTTTGGTTTCTGTAGGTGGAATTTTTATGGAGTAGCTTTACTTCTAGGAACTTCGAAGGTCAAAATTGGATGCTATGATCATTCACTTGACCAAAACCACTAAGAGAGATGGAGATGGAAGAGTATGGATATTATTCATAAAAGTTATCAAATAATTATCCATAGACAAAACACAAGGTACCTATTTCAACTTTAATTTCATAGGAATGATAATTCTGTATATTCTGCACAGTATTTTTATTTGTCTAAGTCTTATAATCCTATAAATTAGTAAGTAACACACTTATAGAGCATCATGAAAGGACTATATTTCCACAGAGGTAGGCAAAACAAAGAACTATTTGTCAATTAAGTATTACTGACCTGGTAAAAGAAAAAGTTTTCAAAGATACTCATTAATAATTGACCAAAATAGCAAACCAAGAGAAATATCATGGAACAAGGATGCTGTAGATATATAAATATAAAGACATCCATAAATGATAATAACCACTTAATAATTGATTAGAAAAAGTGGATGTGGACATAGTTCCATAATCATTCCTGGTGTAAAGAGGCATTTTGCAATGAAGGCTTTTCATACATTAAAATGCTTGCCTTAGGAAAATAGGAGATTGGTATACGGGCTCAAGTCTTGGACTGATCTTAGATTTCATACTCAGCATGGATCAATTGCTTCAGCCTTGGAGAAATTATCTGGAAGCCACAGAAATACACTTCTACCTTTCCATTTCTAACCTCCCCCCAACACATACTGGCACTGATGCTTACAGAATTATTACTGTATTTCTTCATGCTGGAGATTATATTAACATGCCCCTCATTATTAATCAGGCTAGAATCAAGGACAAGAAGGAAAATACATAGGTCAATAGATAATTTGTGGAGTTATTATTTTTTTCGAAAACATCCATCTAGTGGTTTGGACATGAATATTTTTGTTTCTCAGTGAATATGAGGGGAAAGTATCATATATTTTCTTTTCAAGTTCTGGAATATTTAGTGTATGGGTTTCTTGATTTCTAGTGACATTTATATTAAAGGTTTTAGGCATCATTTTATTAGATTTCTGCATTAAAAATAGAACACATTTACAAGATGTATGTAGGAATGCTCTAAAGTTCATAAGAATGTCAGAATGAAGCAGAATCATGTGAGTATGTGGGAAAGCATATTGAATAATTTTACAGTATATTCTAGAACTTGTTGCTGACTTAAGAATAATGCCATGCAGAGAGCAAATGCCAATAAACTGATTGGGAACTGAACTGAATTACAAGGTATTAATCTGTGAGATCTGAGCTCATTCCTCTTCAGGCCTTCCTGATACCATTCAATCCCAATTATTCCTCCTATTAAATGCTTAAATGGTCTAGAAATGAAGTGACTCTTCAAAGGTCTCATATTTTGGAGAATTTGTACCCTGATAATTATGCTACTTTGGGTAAGTCCAAATCGAAGGAAGTGGGACCTTACTGGAGGAAGTAGGTCACTTGGGATGTATCTTTGTGGCCTGTATCATGTCCTCTGGCACCCTTTCTGTGTTTCTTTGCAGCCATGAGGTGAAAAGCTTTGGTCCTGTCTCTCCTTCATACCATAGTATTGGGACACATGGCAGCCCAGAAAGAATGAAATAGAAGCTGTGGGATCAAACAGCTGGAAAAATGAACAAAATTATCTTCTTTGTCTTGTGGACAAAAGGAGCCTTATACACTGATGGTAGGAATGTAAATTAGTTCATTCACTGTAAAGTCATTATGGGCATTGTTCACAAAACTAAAATTAAATATTCCATATGACCCAGCTATCTCACTCCTTGATATTTAACCAAAGAGCTCAACGTCAACCTGTCACAGAAGTGCTTGCATGTCAGTTTGCAGCATTATTTACCATACCTAAGACATGGAAACCAAACTAGATGTCCAATAACAGAGGATGAATGGATAAAAGAAATGCATATATACATAATGGAGTTTTTCAGCCTTAAAGAACAAAGTTATATTACTTTCAAAATAGGGAACACAGATAATCACAAGAAACCAATAAGCTAGTCTCAGAAAGACAAATACTGTGCATTTTCTCTCGTTTGCTGAGATAAAATATTTTATGGAGTTACATGAAAGGATGGGACAGGAAATTGGAAGTAAAAAATAGAAGTAAAAATATGTGATGGAAAATTGGAAGTAAAAAGATCTAAAGAAAGAAAGGGGACTAATGGGAGGGGGAAGGGCTAAGCGAGCGAATGGTGGGGTAGGGAGAAGGGATGCTTAATGTACAGTCCATACGTGCATGAATGATGGCTAAGATTTTCCATTGCAGGGAGATCGTCACCTCGCCTCCCAGGTCTGCCATGTCTATTCTCTGTGAAGTTAATTTTATACTCACTGTTCATGAAGAAGGTGCTTCCCTGGCCGCATTTCAAGTGCTCAATAGGATGATATCTCATGTGGCTATTGTCAATACAAATACAAGACGACATTTCTCTCAGAGAACTCTCATGGGAAGAATGTGTGAAAATGTCTGTGTTTGTGTGGACTGTGGATAGACTAAGACTGTAGTTTACATAGAGACCAAGTAACCTGGATACTCCGTGGTTTCAAAATGCAAAAAATCTTCCCAGCATTGCACACAAGTATCTTCTTTAGATGTGCTGGTTAGAAACAGACACAAATACAACAAAGAAAAAAGCTCTAAACTCAATGCGCCTTTGGGATTATTTGACTAGTGCAGCAATTGTGTGACTTTCTGAATAGTAATTATGAAAATAGTAGCATCAAAACAAAAGTGAAAGCAGTATTTTCCTTTATTTTCCCTTTTAAAATCCATCTCCCCGAAGATGATAACACTTGACTGAGGCACGGTCTATTTTGCTAATCAGTTGGGAGATTTATAAAAAACACCTCCCTCCTTTCTTGAGTCCTTGTGACTGTTCTCCTGTGAACTTTTCCTCCGCGTTGTTGTGTGGATGCTGAAAACAATCCCATGACAAAATCCTCTCTCTTATTAAAGACAAGGTCTTATTTCAAACTGAGAAAATAATTAGAAAACCGACAGGAATTCCTTTGGGTACCATAGTGTTTGTAATGAGAAAATTGAACATCTCTGAAGCCAAAGGGCTTGGCCTTGGGAGCCTGGAAATGCTGTTTTTCTCTCAAGGGCGGAACCCAGATGTCTATTACAGCACTTGTGGAAACACAGTGCTCTCATTCCTGCCCAGATATGCCAATCAGTGCCTTTCTGATGTCTTGCTGCAATATGTATTAAGAGAAACTCTGAAGTAGTTATTCGTTTCATTATGTCTGGAAAAAGTCCAGATACAGGTGCATGAATTAAATCAGTTATTTGTGTATCACTTCAAGCATGAAGTTCAAACTCACTGGAAGCCACAAATTATATGCTTGAGAGGCTTCTGCAATTTCAGAAAGATATGTACTTGACTGCTGGAAGAAGAAAAAGGACACACGGGAGCCAAGTTCACTCCTGTCTGCTGGCATCTTACTGATGGCTGAAATAACATTCCACACGTAATTCCAAAGGGCAACAGGGAAAGCAAGGGCGAGAGTGCCATCACTCACTAATCAGAAATGTGCATCTCTATATGTACATATGTATTCTGTCTGAGTAGCGCTTGGAAAAAGCCTGCGACTCTATTACAAATTAGAATGTACGGGTTAAAGGGGAATTATTGTATTTTACCTGTAATTGTAAGGAGTTCAGTTCCTGAAAGCAGTTCTATTCATTTACCAGAATCCAGTATCGTTAGATTTTTTTTTTTTTTTTTTTTTTTAGAAATAGTTATGCAATCTTAAAACAGAAGATCATGCATCCGGCAGAAGAGGAGGAGGAAGGATTGTAGGATCCAGTGTTGTCAAGGACACCACCAGACAACCCACAGAACCAACTAACCTTGGCTCACAGGGGCTCACAGAATCTGAACTGACAACCACGGAGCCTGCATGGGACTGACCTAGGCACTCTTCCTACATGTTACCGTTGAGTAGCTTGGTCCTCCCATGAGACTCCTAAAAGTGAGATCAGGGGCTGTCTCCGACTTTGTTGCCTGATGTTGTGGCCTGTTCCTCCTATTGGATCGCTTCATCCAACGTTCATAGAAGAAGTGCCTAGTTTCTCTGTAACTTGATATACAATGGCTTGTTGATATCCATGGGAGGCCTGCCTGTATTTGAAGAGAAACAGTGGAGGAGGAGTGGATAGGGTGTAGACGGGAAACTGGGAAGAGAGCAGAGAGGGGAAACTTTGATTGGGATGTAAAAACAAAAAAAAAAATAAATAAAAACCCCTAATGACCATGTTAGTAACACATTGCATCATTTTTCTGTAACTAGTACTAGAGATTAAAGTGTGACTGCTATTGCTGCAGCTAATGCATACAGTTGAACAAGCAACTTTTACCTATTATTTTTTCTCATATGTCATTTTACTAGGATATAAAAACCATGATTGAAAAGACATTCTTATTTCTAATGACCTACTAGTTTCCTGATAGAACTAATTAATAGCCAGCATGGCAAATAAGTGAAAGAAATTTTGTTTTTTTTCTTTTTGGATATTTCTATATGCTTCAATTCTATATGAACATAAATTTTAGCTGCCAATAAAGAATTAAGTCTGTATTGATGGAAAAAAATGTCCTCGTGTTTCTTTTTTTGACGTGTCATAATTCTGCTCTGCCAATAGGGGGTGTGCAAATGCCATGACAAATTCAATCATTTTGGGACACTTCTTTCAAGCACATGCAGCAAAAATCACTGTTTGGCTAGAGTGGAAAGGATAAGGACAAGTGAGGGTTCCTCTGTGTACCTTGTGCACACATCACTTTGTTTTGACTGTTAGCATTGGAAGAACAGGCTTGAACGCTTAGTGTCCCAGCCCATCTTGTGCTGCCACAACAGAGTTCCTGAAACTGGGTAATTTATGAAGAATAGATATTTCTTGTACTCTGAGGCTGAGAAGTTCATGGCCTAGTAGATTATGGCTGGTGAGCGCCTTCTTGCTCCCTCAGCTGATAGCAAAGGTATCAGGGCAGGAGAGTAAAAGAAAGAGAAAGAGAGGGACAGGGAGAGGGGAGAAAAGAAGATGGAGAGAGGGAGAGAGAGAGAGAGAGAGAGAGAGAGAGAGAGAGAGAGAGAGGAGAATAAGCTCATCTTTTATTAAGAACCAATTCCTTTTAGACAAAATGAATATGTTCACTAGAGCAGAGCTCTTAGCCAATCACGTCTCAAGCCTGTTACAATGGTGATGAGGTTTGTAACACAGAGACTATGGGGAACAAGAATACATTTAGTTATGATCATATAATATAGTTATGATCATACATTTTAAAATATAATTTTAAAATATTCTCATCTTCTTCCTGGCTCCCAGTTTCTTCCACACACAGACACATGCAGAAGTAGATTCTATAGCATAATTATGAAGAAGCTTAGGGAGAAAGCAATACGGGTTGAGAGGAGGCTCAGGCCAGGAAAAGTTCCTGGACTGTGATGAAGGGGAAGGAGAAGGTGTGTCTTCTGTGCATCCGTCCTCCCTCTTTTCCTCTCTGTTCCTCCACACTCTGAGCCTGAGACGATATTGAGCCAGGAATGGCAATAAATACAAACAAAAGCTTTTGAGTATCAGAAAAATCTCCAAAAGGGTGAAACCAGGATATTACTAACACTGTAATCTCAAGGAGAAAAAGCGCAAGGGCTGAAGGAGACATATTATCAGTGACTTTTCAAAGGATTTTTTCAGTTTTTTGAGATTACCATATATTTATGCCCCCTTCCCTTTTTTTTCTCCACTCCCCCTTCCCGTGTGTGTGTGTGTGTGTGTGTGTGTGTGCGTGTGTGTGTGTGTGTGTGCGTGTGTGTGTGTGTGTGTGTGTGCATATTCCTGATCATCCTGTGTGATGTAACCTGAAGGTATATGTATATATCTTTTTAAAGAAGTATTTCATATGTTGAATTACAGGAATTCAGCATCAAAGGAGACAAGGACACCATAGGGAATTTATCCAGGATTGTCACAAAAGAGGAGAGCAGAGTCTGAGCATAGGTAGAACTGTCCAGCTCTAGAGTCAGACAAGCGATTGAAGGATGGCTGCGAAGCTAGCATGAATTTCCCCAAAGGTGAGCAGCTGATACTTGGGCTCGCAAGAAGCTCCCTAAGGTGCCACCTTTAGTTCACTGCAGCTTGCATTCAGTATTCATAGCTGATAATTACAGTTGTCTGAAGGGTTGAGATGAGACAGTTTTGATGATAGTGAGGAAGAAGGCAAAAACCGAAACAATATTTTAAGCTTAAGAGTTATTCACAACCATTGAGACACAGCCACCCTTATGCAAAAATCGAATGATATGTAGTCGTGGTTTGGGAAGAAATGATCTTTCATTATAGGCCTTTCTCAATTTTGTAAGTTTTTCTAGTCTTTCCCAGTTTGGATAAAAAGAAGATAAGGGCTCTTTATGTGAGCCAAGCCCTAAGACTTCAATTTGTATTTAATCAACTATGGAACATGTTATTCCTCCCTCCCTACATTCAACATAGTTCTATAAGCTTTTTGCAATAAACAAATGTTTTAAGGGATTTCTCAGCTGTGGTTTCCAATTGAAACACCGTTGAAGGGTTTGTGGGTTATACCCGTGAATCAATAACTAATAAAATTATTTGGAGTGTCTGCATCTATTTATAGTTAGCTTAAGTACCAAGTATTATAGATATGTCCCTAGTCAATAGCAACCAGGTTACTTCTTAGACTACCTATGACTCTCTTTATCCTCTGACATCACTTCTGTGTTCAAATTGCACAGACGCCAAAATATTCATGCTCTTTTCAGCTGAATTATACCACAGGCTTTCCTAATAAATATGTAAAGACAAAAAATAGGCAGAGGATTTAAGAATAATATACATGGCAGATTAGAGTTGAAAATA
The DNA here is from genome assembly GCA_902168405.1 of Peromyscus aztecus. Lineage (NCBI taxonomy): Eukaryota > Metazoa > Chordata > Mammalia > Rodentia > Cricetidae > Peromyscus > Peromyscus aztecus. Next base: position 40,465 of record CABHPQ010161322.1, on the reverse strand, counting down.
CTGGGCTGCCAGGCCTGGAGAGATGGCAGTTAAGAGCACTGGTTGCTCTTCCGGAGGACCTGGGTTCAATTCCCAGCACCCACTTGGCAGTTTACAACTGTCTGCAACTCCAGTTGCAGAGGATCTGACACCTTCATACCAACATACATGCAAGCAAAACACCAATGCACGTGTAATGAGAATAAATAAATCATTTAAAAAGAAAAAGAGAAGAAAACACGGGGATGCTACTTTCAGAGACCTATGACCGCGTTTTGCTTCCGTGAGCAGAAAGTACATCAAAGATGTCCTCATTTCAATGGTTGATAGCAATCTCCCCTTTGAGTGTTTCTATTTATCTGGACAGCTAATGCTTCTTTCTCATTTCTAAGCAACACCTGGCAGCATTGAGAATAAATGCAATAAGGAGCAAACAGATGGAGGGCAACTGGGTTGTTCTGCTTCTGCAGCAGTCCGTCCTAGAGTGGGAGGGCACAATTAACTACTGAACAGAGCCAGGGAGAGAAAATAAAGCTTGGTCCCAAACTAAAGTTGTTAGAAACACTTATTTATACAATGATGGTATTCAATTTAAGACTTGGAGTGTTTTGAACACTGTGGTGAAAAGGTGGGTTTCATCTCTGAAACAGGGAGTTGAATCTATTTATGTGGCTAATCTTTTGTTTTTGCACTAAAGTGTTATGTCAACTTGGGATTTCCATAAGGAAATTAAATGGAAAATTATGTGGAATCAAAAGTTTGCAGCATTTTTTTCACACTGATATAAGTTATTGATAAGTATCAACAAAAGAGGTACCATGATGGTTTACAAAATAAATTCTGGGAGGAGGAGGAAGAGAAGGTTAAAATTATGATTTATTAGTTGTCAGGAGTAGAATAAAATATAACGACTATATCCTTCTAGAAACTCAGTTGCAACCACTTTTCTTAACTAATAAAATAGAATCTACAAATTATAAGTGCTCAAATAGCATTTGGGTCTGATAAGTCTGATGATAAAACTGGAAAACTATTTCTTTTTCTATTTCTGTTTTCCAACAGATGTAATAATTAATTTTTAATGTAATTAATCAGATAGTCATATGTGTACTAGTAAATATCTTCCTTTGTAAGTGTCCAATTGGACACAAACAATTTACTGATACTTATCAAGTAGCATCTTTCTATCAGTACATTATTGCTGTCCACTGTATTGATTTTCTCTTGAAAGGATAAATTACTACCATATTTATGGAAATTAACAATCCTTTTCTTTTGGGGGCACTAATTTCATTAGCAGAATCACATAGGTATATTAGACCTTCAAATAAGCTTTAATGATTACATTAGGAGATTTTGAGATTTTAATTCATAATTAGTTCATCAAGTACAGAAATTAAATTAATTAAATATCTATTTCAAATTCTGAAGATCCTTAAATGACAATTTCATGTTGACTTCTACAAATTTTTGAAAGAAAGAGTGGCTGAGAGTCAGAAAAGCTATTTCACAGCTAATTATAATTCATATATAATATGTAATGTGAAGCATCAATTATATGTAGCATATATTGCACACATAGAATAACCCTTTTAATATAGAGTATAATATGTAAGTTTAACAGATGTATATGGTTTATAACAACCAGCACAAGATATTAGCTGTTCATGTTCACAAGTACATAGCCCCTTTCCAAGCCCCAGGACATTTCATTGTAAACCATTCCATTTGGATCTGCAGAGCCGGGTTAATATTGATTCCTTTCCATCCACATAGAGTTTTCGTTTCTGAAATGTCACATCAATCAAAGGATAATATGTAGATCTCTTGATGTTAGTATTTCTCATTTATTATGATGGAACTGAAATCTAAGACATTGCTTGTGTTGAATGTTACCGGCATTGCTTTCCTACTGCAGTGGTAAAACAACAACTTGGGGAGGAAAGGGTTTATTTCAGCTTGTACTCAGATGACACTCCTTCCCTGAGGGAAACCAGGTCAGGAACTCAAGCAGGAACCCAGAGGCAGGAACTTAAGCAGAAGCCATGGAAGAACACTGCTTACTGGCTTGTGGCCCATGGCTTGCTCCCGACTTTAGACATGTCAGAACCATGGGCTAGGCCCATCCACATAAATCATTAAGAAAATGCCCCCACAGACTTGTTTTCAGGTCAGTCTTATAGAGGCATTTTTTTTCAAATGAGGTTCCTCTTTCCAGATAACTCAAGTCTGTGTCCAGTTGATGAAAAACCAACTAATACAGTTGTTCAACCTTGCATCTGGTTGGTTGCTGTTCCATTTATGTGGATGCCCTATTTTTTTCACTACTATAGATGATCCTTTTATTTGGTAAAATGATTAGTAATAAACATAACATAATAATAAAGCTGCTTCTAAATGCGTACTTTTTATTGAGCATAAGTTTTATTTTCTCTTGGGAAAATGTCCAGGAATGGTTTGACTAGGCCTCTTGATATATTTGCTTAACTGTATGCCAATCCTCAAAATAACTTCTCCAGTGTCTGTATTACTTTTCATTTAAGCCAGCAATGTATATCCTTCCAGGCAGCAACTTCTCTACAACTTCATTATGACATGACATTGTCATTTAAAATAACATCAATATGTGTAGTTTATAAAAATCATCAGTAGTAGAGGCCAACATTTTCCGAATGGGTTACTAGGGTTGGTAATGAAAACTATCACATCCTGTAGGATGTCAAATATGTAGATTTAATTCAACTCCTGTCAAATTCCACTATGGTTTTTGGAGACAGTGTCATGTTCATTAAAACACCTATACGAAGTGACACAAGCCCAGAAGAGCTAAAACAATATTGAATAAAGCTTTCAGATTCATTCAATGCTCTGGTAGCTGCATCTGATATACTTGAGCATTTATATCTCATTATTTAATTTTGTGTTTATGTATGTGTATGTGTGTGTGTGTGCATATGTATATGTGTGTATATATGCATCTGTCTGTATGTGTGTGTATATGTGCATTTCTGAGTGTGTATGTGTGTTTGTTTTTTAAACGTTCTTTGTGATTGTTCTCTTTCTTGATTGCATTATTTAGAAGTATTTTGTTTAGGACTGATGATATAGTTTGATAGATAAAGGTTCTTACCCACATTATGATTTCTATGTGCCCATACACACATCTGTGCATTCACATGCACTCACGTGCGCGCGCACACACACACACACAGATAAAGGTAATAAAAAGTTTTAAAAATGAAATGTGTTGCTTCATTTTCAAGTGTTTAAAGATTTTCTTGTTCTCTTTGTTCCTAATTTCCAACTTGAAATAATTTTGGCCAGAGAACACACACCATAATTTCAATTTGGTCAGAGCTTTAATAGCCAGAATATGATTTATTTTAATGCATGATCCATGAGCAATTGTACAAGACAGCATGCTTATATTGGAAAGTACTGGTTGATCTGAGTTCACATCCTGTATCTCTTGATAGTCTGTCTACCATTTCTATTAGTTATTAATAGGATACATGGGTAAGTTCCTAGCAAAAACTGTGGATTTGCTCATTTTCTTTTTGAGTTCTGTCAGTTTGTTTTACGTGTTTCGAGACTTTCTCCAAATGTTGCCCAGATTTTGAATGATTTGTAGTCCTCATGAATTCCTTTTGTCAGTATTATGTAGTATTACTCTTTATCTCTAGACTGTTTTATTTTAAGTCAAATTTACCAGAAGTTTCTATAACTCTTTCAGTTTTTTTAATCAACATTATGGCGTATATGATTTTATATCCTTTTACTTGAAAGTGTGTGGACTGTTTGTTTTTGAGGTATTTTATAGGGTCACACACTGATTGGTTGATGCAGGGCATTTATATTTCAAGTAAATAGTAGACGTTTCATAATTAGTTTTGGTTTTGAGACAAAGGTTCATTGTGTAGCTTAGGCAATTCTGTGGTTTACTTTCTAGCCCAGGCTGGCCTTGAACTTGTGACTCTTTTGCCTTTGCTTCCTAAGTGTTGGGATAATATGCATGAGCTGCTACACATGGCTAGTATTTCTATTGGAATATTTAACTCTGCTGTAACATTAGACATTTTTCTGTCCTATATTTCTCTCTCTCTCTCTCTCTCTCTCTCTCTCTCTCTCTCTCTCTCCTATGTTTGAGTATTATTTGAAATTTTTTAAATTATATTTTCATTTATAGTACTTTCAGTTTATCTTTCTGTATATCTCGTTTTGGTGCTCTGGACATAATGCGATTATGTGGGGTTTTTTTTTATACTTTATGTTTCCATATCTAAGCACTGACTTTTTCATTTTTTCTTCTGTATTCCTTAAGTTTCAATATATATTTTGATGGGAAAATTTCTGTTAGAAAATTGTCCTTGATCAGTTCTCTATCTCTACCAAAAAATAGATGATTTTCAGATAAGAGTTGAGAGGCACATTGATGTTTGTGATTTCTAAGTTTCTAGAAATTGGTTTAAAACTATGTCAATTTAGGAGAATAATAGCGGTAGAATCTTGCCTATGGCCTATGACCTGTCTAGTCATAGATTTTGGCCCAATAATGGTACTAGTTATGAGTTCCCTCTTGTGGAGGGAGACTTAAATCCAATCAGTAAGTGGTTAGTCACTCCCCTGAGATTTGCACTATTTTATCAGTGGGCATGTTTTGCCAGGTCTGTCATTATTGTAGCTTTCAAGTTTCAGCGTTGGGTATGATTGATATTTATGTTCATCATTTGGGAACATGCATAATACCTTCTAGCACTATGAAAGCTTGTCAGGAAGAAGGTGCTTCCACAGCACCAGCTATGTTTTGTCCTGTTCTATGTGTCAAATATGTAGTGTGTTCAGTAATAGAGTCTTACCATTAAGTTCCATAATTTTTCTATAGTTTTTTGAGTGGATTTTTTTCCTTCATGGATTTTAAAATTTTTTACTTGCACCAAAATAATTATTAATCATTGATTGCTTGCTTATTGTTCTGATGTAGTCTTTGAAATCCTGGTGAGGCAAGTCTACTACCTGACTCATCCTGTTGTAAACAGCAGATTATATTTGTTCATGGAAGTTGGGAGTTTATAGGAAGGTTTGGCATGACAAGCAAATTGCAATTATCTTCTATATTTATCTTTTATATTTGGAGCCTGTGTCTCTAAAGCAGTTTTTAAGTAGGCAGTTAATTATTTAGATTTAGCACACTTGTTTTCTATTAGGTTCATTGAATATATTTCTAGTGACAGTTTATGTTCTTCTTAGTACTTATGACTACCTGCTTTGGTAAAAAAAAAAAAAAAAGGATAATCTTGGACCTGGGTAGAAGAAAGGTAATAATTATAATCATTGTTAAAGATTTTTGGTGCTCCAAATGGATTCTATATTACTGGCAATGATGGGTTTGTCTGAAAATTCAGAAACACTGATGCTCAATCTAGAGAGGAAAGAGTAGACTTCCTTTGCTGGTTCGAGGTTAGGAAAAATCAGTCATGACTTAAGACCTTCCTTTGCTTTCTAAGGAGTGTAAGATACTCTGATTCTGTCCTCTTCCTCCAATTTTGAGACCTCAGATTGGCTCATCGTTTTCCTACCGTCTTTTAGAGACCTCTTTTGGTTGATGCTTACTCCATTTAGAACTTGATTTGATTCTAAATGGGAAGATACTTGGTGAAAAACCAATTCACACCATCTTGTAAGATAATAAAGTCTCTAATTGTTTTTTAAATATATCAGTTTCTTTTTTTGGTAGAATAATCATAGCAAATGCAAATAGAAATTTGTTTGTTATTCTGAATATGGTAACTTTAATTTGTCAAATGACACAGACTAAGGATTGAGCTTAATCAATTAAGAGCAGTAAGAATGGGTATCTTTGTCAAGTTTATAAACCTAATGAGAAAATATTTAGTCATTCACATTTGAGTATTATAATTAGAAATTTTTTTCATTTATATGTCCCTCATTAATTCATTAATCTTCTTTCATTCCTAGTTCCATGAGCTTTACAAAAATATTTCTTTTTTTAACCGAATTAGTGAAATTTTTGTCAAATACTTTATCAATGTAGATCAAGACTATTGTATGTCTTTCTAACTTTTTGTATTTTGAGATTGAATTACAACAGATTTTAACGTAATGTGCTAATTATGTCTTCTTCGGATAAACTTCACTTGGTCTTTTCTTTAGTTAGCTTTTCTCAACTCTGACAAACACCTGACAAGAACAACTGACTAGAGGAAAGACTTAGTTTTGTTGGCAGTTTAGTGTAGTCTGTCCATTCAAGGAGGAAGATTGGCAGGTTATGAAACAGAGAAAGGTACACAGGTGTTACACTGATTTTCTACAAGCTTCATTTTTATTCTTTTGAGCCCCTATTCATGGCATGGTGTCACTCATCTTTAGAGTAGGTTTTTCTCCTCCATTAATCCTTTGGAAATACCATCACAGATCAATCCAGAGGCTTTTGTTAGTGTCCCAGGTGATTTAATGCCAGTCAAATTAACAGTGCTCAGCCTTCACAGTAACAATGTTTTTCATATAATACTGCATTTATATTATTATACTTTTGTTGCCAACCTCAACTTCTAATGGGAGAAACTGCCTTTCTTGCAAATATATTTTATTATTTTCATTTGCTTGTGTGTATCTGTGTGTGCATGCACATGTGAGTATGTGCTAATTGTGCTCCTGTGGAAGTCAGAGGAAAACATGCAGGAGTCAGTTCACCTTCCATCATGTGGGGCTTGAGCATTGAATTCAAGCTTTCACGCTTGGCAGAAAGTGACTTTACCATCTTGCTGGCTCCTTTTTACTATTAAAATTATATATTTAATTTTATGAATATGAAAGCTTGTCTACATATATGTATATGTACCATATCTATAGAAGATGCTCCCAGAGACCAGAAAAGGGTGGTGGATCCCCTGGAACTGGAGTTATAGGTGATTTTGAGCTTCTATGTGGATACTGGGAACTGAACTCAAATCTTCTGCAATTTCAGAAAGTGCTCTGAGCTTCTTAGCCATCTGGTCCACCTTTTTACTATTTGTATATTACAGTACCAACAGCCCATGGAATAAATTGGAAAGCCCTTCCATTCTTCACTTTTGAAATGATATGGTTTTTAGAATGAGATTTATTTATTCATCTAATCTTTGATAGAATCCAGCAGCAGTATCTTTTTATCATTTCCATACTCTGGTGTGTTTTAACTACACTATGTGGTAGATCTATTTTCAGTTTTTCAAGAACCCTGCAAACTGCTTTCCATAGTGACTGACCTATTTCATATGCATGCTAGTGTCATATAAAAGTTCCCCTCCCCCCTCTTCATCATCAGCATTTGGGTTTTGTTGTTGTTTGTTTGTTTCATAATATTAACTATTCTAAATAGATTGAAATGGAATGAGATGGAATCTAATGAATTTTTATCTTGTAGTTCTTGTAAAGCTAAATATGCCTAACATTTTTTCATAGCTTTATTATCTGTTTATACTCCTGAGATTATTGAGTCCATTTGCCCATTGATTGTTTGGTTTATTTGGTCTTTATTCCGTTTTGAGTTATTTATATATTCTGAATGTCAGATGAATATGTGGAAAAGAATTTTTCACATGTGTAGGCTTCCTTCACACAAGTAACTGTTTCTTTGGTTGTTCCTAAGCTTTTACATTTCATGCAATTCCATCGCTATTACAATATTTTTCTGAACTCCTTGCCTATGACTGTGAATTGAGGTGTTTCCTCTGTTTTCTCTTATAAGCTTGGAAATTTCATGTGTTAAATTAAAGTCTTTGATGCATTTTGAATAGATTTTTGAATATAGTGAGAGGAATATACTTCCAGCTTCTACAGCAAATATTCATTTTTTCCACACCATTTAGCAAAGAGGCTCTTTTCAACATTTGTTTTTGTCAACTTTGTTCACTAACCAGTGGCTTTAGCTGCATAGACTCATTTCTTGGCCTTCTATATATGACATTGGTGTGTGTGTGTGTGTGTGTGTGTGTGTGTAACATGCTGTTTTTCTTAGGGTTATTTTATAGTCCCTCCTGACGTCTGAGGTGATATTTCTAGCAAAATAAATATCAGAGGATAAAAAGGCCCAACAAAACAGATTACATGAAGATCTAATGGTTTATTCGGGGATATTTTTAAAAGTATATTTCATAAACTGGAAAATCTTAAAATGGATAAAATCTTAGAGTCATATGACTTTCAACCTTGTTCAATAGATTATAAACAACCCATACAGAATGATAGCAAGCAGTGAGATTGAAATAGTAGCAAAAATTCCCCCAGTACATTAAGGCCAGCATCATGTGTTTACCACTGATTGTGTCAACCCTTTAAAGAACATTCACTAGTGGTCCTCAGACTATGCTCTAAAATAGAAAAGGAGGCATTCTTTTAAACATACTCAACTTCTCTAAAGCCAGTTTTATATAGACCTCTAAACTTAATAAGGGCACAATTAAAATAAGCCTATAGAACAATTTCCTTGATGAATGTAACTGCAAAATTTCACAGCTGTGTACCATGTATGTGACTGGTGCCTTTAGTAGCTGGAGAGGGTATTGGATATCCTGGAATTGAGTTACAGATGGTCTCAAGAATAACTGTCATAAACATCGACTCCCTCTCAGGACAGGGTCTAGCTATAGCACCTGGAAATATACAGGGAATTTCTGTACCACTGCTGGCAGGCTTGGCTTGTACTAGTACCCCAGAGTGCTTCTCTGCTAGAAGCATCACATTGGCCTGAAAATTTTCTTTGTTAGAAGTGTATGTTCTAATATCTTTCCTAAAACTTGGACTACTTATATTATTTCGTTTTTTTGTTATAAGCATTGGTCTCATGGCTTTCAAGGAAAACATTTGCTTAAACATAGATTGTCAAGTTTTTGGTTGTAATTTTAAATATTACTTAATCTTCATTTAAACATTTATCTGATGTGAGACAATTGTCTCCTGTTAATCCTTATAATTGTTAATCGTCGCTCTTCTTCTGTTTGGCCAAAAGTTAATTTTATTTACCTTTCAGAAAATCAGGTTTTTATTACATTGAAGCTTTATGTTTTCTTACGCTGATTATTTCCCTCGGGTTTTAATTTGCTTTTGTTTTACTAGTCTTACCACTTACATCAATTATTTGAAAACTTTTACCTGTTTTAACATTTGGAGGTAGACTGGCTACACATCACCTAGATCATACCAACTCTGAACATGTGGAGACTATTGTATTTGTCATTTTTCGTTTGTGTCTTTTGTACCTGGGGTGTGTGGGGTATACATGGGCTGCAAAGAGGGTACTGAGAGGAAGTTAGACAAATAGAGCTTAAGCTTTAAGCTGTTTTCAAAGAGAGTAGATACAAATGGTGCCTGAGAAAGTTAGTTTAAGCTGTTTATGCAGAGAGTAGATACAAAGGATGGCTGAGAGAAAGTTAGCTTGGGTTGTTTGTATGGAAATTAGAGACAAATGGTGAGGAAGGAAGTTAGCTCAAGTTGTTTGTGCTGAGGTAAGATACTAAGATCAGGAGATGATGTCAGTGCATAAACAATTTGTAAATAGGGTGACCTTTAAAATTATTGGTCAGTTCCTTCACCCCCTCCTAGGGTTCTGAGGTATTTGCTATAAAAGAGGCTTACTGCCTAGCAATAAATGATTTCTTGCTTGACTTGACTCTCCTGCTGCCATGTGATTGTCTCCGGGTAAAAGGGAGACTGGGGAACCCAGCAGTGGTGCACACTTACCTTTCCTGGGTTCCAGGCCACCTCTTCACAGGTGACCTAAGTTCCTGGTGGGGCAGGACCCCATAGGGGTGCTTCAATAATTGTCATAATCTGTTGAAATCTTACCCGATAGAGTCCAGTTTTTCAGCTTCAATCCTTGCGTTTCTCATTTTCACATTTACCCTGACTTTGTAACACCATACCCTTACTTCCCCATGCCAAATTATCATGAATTCCTATTGGTAATTAACTAGGGAATGTATCTTATTTCCCCCCAATAAAGTATAAATATGTTACAGAAAGATGTGCAGTTACATTCAATTTTCTATCCCCAGAGTCCCTATTACAATAGGATTGATGTTGAACAAGATAAGTGTGTGCAAATTGGAATTTCAAAGCAGCTAAGGAACAACACATTGTGAGTTTGGACCTCTTACCTTCAGTTTGAATGGAGCATCTTAAATGGAGGATATAGCTTCTCTTCCTTCTTTGCCTTGTCTGTGGTTCGTGGATATTCACATCCACTTCTGATACTCAGTGGGAAAAAAGGTGACTGAGCAGAAAACAGATGACTCCACCTATTGTCCTTCATGAACCATTAAGAACCATATCTTTGGTGATTGCCCATTTGGAGAAAAGCCACTTTTCTGTCCCCAAGTTGGGAAACTAGGTTCTGTGCCTCTCTACTAGAGAGATGATTATTTTCTATTTCATAGTTTGCAATTGAAACGTGTCTCACGGGAAAGTGGTCTTCATTTTCACCACACATATATTTTAGTTCTTAAAAATTGCTAAAATGAGTGACACTCTTTTCCTCTCTTTTGACTTCTTCAATGTTGAGTCATCAAAGACAATTGAGCTCTCACAGAGATAAATGGAAATGAACTGTCTATGTAAAAGGAAGCAAGTTGACAGAAGGAAATTAAATGGAGCAAATATTTCTTTTAGAAGTGGTATCTGTTCAGCTCATCAGACTTTGAATGACTTGTAGTGGCACACACTTATTTGAAATATAAAAATTTGCTAAAATAGCTTAAATATGTCTAGTGAATAGCATCTTGAAAATTTTGGGAGGAACCTTGCCAGTACTAAAGAGTACAGAGACACAGAAAACTGAAACACCAAAAGAAAGTAATAGATTTCCCATGTAACAGAACAGATGCTAGTTTTTTTGTTTTTGAAAAGAAAGAACGCTCTTTTTAATTTTCCCCAGAAAAAGCCACCAATACAAAAGAAACAAGAAGACCAGCTTAGCTATCAGAGACCAACCTCTAAATCAGTGGTTCTCAACCCTCCTAATACTCAACCATTTAATATAGTCCCTCATGTCGTGGTGACTCCCAATCACAAAATTATTTTCATTGCTACTTCATAACTGTAATTTTGCTACTGTTATGAATCATAAAGTAAATATTTGTGTTTTCTGATGGTTCTAGATGACCCCAAAGTTTTTAAAAAATTACTCTGTAGATAATCACACTGATAGAACAAGATCAAAAGATGGGAAAAATTATAACCTTTTGGCAGAAATCAAGAGAATAGCATCAAACAGACAAAATAGTCATAATAGTCTTTATAGCCATGTTTTGCTTGTACAGGAAAAATGAATGCATTTTTAGTTGTGTACTTAATGAGACAGTACAAACAAAATTTTATTAAGGTGCTATAGGTTGGGTCTTAAATGTTCCACAAAGGTTGAAGTCTTGGTGCCTAGCCTATGACTTTTGGAAATGGTAGAACCTTAAGGAGGCATGATCTAACAGAAACGAGTTCCATCAATGGGAACATGGCCTTGGAGTGGTTACTGCAACTCTTCTTATTGCTATTTGGATTTCCAGTTACCATGATGAAGTTTATTCCATTATAATCTACTCACTGTGCTGTTTCTGCTGCCAAAGACAACAAAGCAATGAGTATGACAATAGTTGAGGGCCCTAAAACCATGATCTCAAATAAACTCATCCTTCTTTTCAGTTATTTCAGGTATGTTATTATATCAGCAAAGTTAGCACATCAATCTTGGTTCAGACTTTTCTATGTCACAAAGTAGGACATAGCTACAAAACAAGTCTATGTATGGCACACCAGAGTGACATGACGATTTCAAGACATGAACTTGTATATCTTGAGAAGTAATCACTTTAAAAAAGTATGCTTTTATTTATTCTTTGAGAATTTCATACACTATATTTTATCATATTCATCTTTTTCTCCCAGTGCTTCTCAGATTATCCCCTACCTCCCTAGCCACTCAACTTCGTGTTCTCACTCACTCAATGAATAAATAAATAAATAACAATAAGGCATAGAGTGAAGGATTGCGTTTTGTGTTGGCTGACTACTCCTGTGCACAGGAGCTGTTGTAGAGTGTAGTTGGTATACCAGGTGTCACTCTGTTGTAGAAAATTAACCTTCTGTCTCCCCCCAGTAATAAAATGCCAAAAGCTCCTTGTCTAAGTGTCTGAGTTGGTGCCTGCTTCCTATCCTCCATGCTAAGATTTTGTCTGGATTGAGCTTGTGCAGATCTTGTGCATGCTGTCACAATCACAGTCTCTATGAGTTTATGTGAACATCTGATGTGCCCTGTTGTGTCTGGAAAACACTTAGTTTTTGTTTTGTTTTGTCTTTTAAATCATTCAATATTTCTGGCTCTTGTAATCTTTCTCAGCCTTTCCTCTGTATAGATTCTGAACCTTGAGATACAGGCGTCTCATTTAGGGCTCAGCATTGTAAAGTCTCATTCTGCCATTTTGACCATGTGTGGATTTCTTTGTTAATTTCCATATACTGCAAGAAGAAGCTTCTCTGATAAGAATCCAAAGATGAACTGTTATATGGGTATAGACATATTACTGGGAATCATTTTATTGCTATGTCATTTTAGCAGATGAATAGTAATAGGTTCTTCCTTAGAGTATAAAATATCTAGCCATAGATTCTTAGCCTCATTGGCACAATCAGCTCTTGGTTACATCTCACTGACATTGCCTTAAATCCAATCTGAAATGGTGGTTGGTTACTCCCATAGCATTCATACCACTACTGTACCAATGGGAATATCTTGCCAGGCTCATTATTATTGTGGCTCATAGTGCACATAGTTAGATGAGAATTACAAAATCATACTTTTCTCCTCTTGTAACATGTAGAGCACCTTCTAGCACCATTAAAATTGACTAGTAGGGTTAAAGATTCTTGTTGAGCACCAGCTGGGTTTCTATATATTCTCTGACTCAAATATCTGGTGTCCCCAGCAATAGGGTCTTAATATGAAGTTCTGGATGGTAACCAGCAGATATATATGTATATATATATATACATATATATTTGAATATATACATATTCATATTCAATTCAATATACATATTCAAATATATATTTGAAACTTTTATGCAGTAGGTTTCCATATGGCTTTTTCAAAGGTCTTTGATGTTAGTTATTCCTCCCCATTCTTCCTCTTCTACCCTGCCCTCTCATTCTTCACCTCATTTTTCAAGGAAGTAGAAATATAATAAAGGATTATAAAAGGATAAAGGGGACAATGGAACAGAAAGATTAAATAAGAAGCAATCATTTTAAAGAGGAAAATTGGTTGATTTTAAAGAATAATAAAAAATGATTCATACTTTGGTATGCAGGGATATATTCTCAAATGCAATAAAGTGAATCTGTCCTGTCAAAGCTTATGACTATCAAGGATTACTATAAACACAAAATTTAAACTTTCAGATAAAAATTGAAATTTCTACTACTTAACTATTTTAGGCAAGTTAGTAGCATTATTAAAACACAATAATTTTGAGGGAGTATTTTTCAAATGGTGAATGTATGATATGGCAACATCACGTATCAGTGAAATTCATCATTGCAGGAGAGATCAAAGCATTTTAAGGTATCAGAGAATTAAAAGTTATTTGAAATTCTTGTTGATTCCTTACAGAACTCACCCTTCAAGAAATGAGAATATGCCGAGGTTTGGTGTGGCATGAGAGAAGATACATGGTTATTTGAGAAAAGGCTGGTTGTGTAAAGGAAGATTTCCTTCATATACTTTAATGTACATTACATATTCATAAAATTATTGCAAACAATATAAGAAAATTATTTTTCCTCAAAGACAGAGTTCAGTTTATTTACCAAAATATACGACAATGTTACACATTCATAATGTTTAAAAATGTAGTTCTTTGTAATATAAGTATATTTTAAAACATTTATCAATCTTCCTAATTTGGTAAATACTGCTTCAATCCTTATAAACAACATACTTTGGGTAACTTAGTAGTTTCATTTTCAACTTTATTCATTTTTATTTTTTGTTTATGATTGTTTTGCATTCATGTACGTATGTATACCCCATACATGCCTGTTGAATCTCCTGGACCTGGGGTTACAGATGGTCGTGAGCCAACATATGCTTACTGGGAATTGAACGTTGGTCCTGTGCAAGAGCAACAAGTATTCTTAACCCCTGAGCCAACACTACAGCCCAACCCCTCAATAAAGTATTAAGAGTAGTTAGGTCATGAAACAGAATGCTTGTGGTAATGTTCTTCAAACAACATCTGAGATAACAATGTTGCAGAAATTCTGCCTATAGCTTGGAAACCACCCCCCCCCCGAAAAAAAAATCCTCTTAGAATAACTTCAATTTAGTTCCGTAGACTAGAGCAGGTGCAATTACTATACTCAGTTTTATTTCAGATATACTGCTATGATTTGTAAAAAGTGAGAATCTTAAGGCTAAAACAAAACAAAATGAAGCGCATGCTCCACCTTCTGACAAGGGACCATTACTGCGTGTGAGGTTGGAGGACCAGCTTCCATTGCACTGCAGACTTGCTATCTATCAGCAGCCACCTTGTTATTACAGTTTATTGTTCTGCTGATGAAGCCCCAAAACAATGGGAATCAAAATTGCAGAAGTTGTTTCCTAAATGATTTTAAAATGGCTATTACTAACATCATTTGCCCTAGACAACCAACCAACCAACCAACCAAACAAACAAACAGGTAAATAGCAGCGATCAGGGATTCATTTCAGAAACCAAGTAGAGATGAAAGGTCCTTAAACTTTAGAGTACTATTTTCTTTATTTGGATTTATTGAATCTGTGTATAAGGAGGTTTATCTGACCTAGAATAACATGATTTTTATTTGTTAGACCAGACACTGAACTGGTAACTAGAAGAGGTTATTGGCTATCAAAGAAAAGCAAAGATATGAAATGCTTCACAATAGTAATACAATGAAAGTTGAAAATGCACTCCTGGAAACATTATACCAAGATGAAGGACTATTAACAGCTGTAAGGAAAAAGATTCTGACAGCTCAACACTCTATTTCACTTTCCATTATGCCAATGGACATTTCTATCACTCAATTTTAAGAATTATTATCTCTAAGAATGTGTATTGCATTTTGAAGTATTTTTCCATCTAGAAATAACTCTATATTCAAATATTCACAATGTCTCCATTAAAAACTTAGGATACGTTTTACATTTAAAAATATTCTGCCAATCTTCTGACTATATAATTTCAATAAAGCCAACCTATATAACTGAACTGAAGTAATTTAAAATGTTTCAGCACTGGACTTAAACTCTTGCATCCTTTACCACAATAGGATGTGGAATAAAAGTGTGCTGTCAAAAAATCCTTTTGCTGTTAATAAAACCTCCAAGATAACAATGGGCTTTGCCTATTTTCCATTGAAATTTTCATTTTCTTTTTGTGTTACTGGAATTGTTGTGTTCTGATTACTGACACTGTGTGGCAACTAAGTTCTGCGAGCAAGGAATCTTTAATTGTAATCTTCAAACTTTACCCTTTATTGGTTTGGACTTAGAGCATTGTTGGTTGCATTATTTTTCCTTGATCATTTAGAATACAGTTTCCTACTGTCTATTTCTAGTGATAAGTCGGCTGTTAATTTTACAGGGGATAATTTATGAGTAAAAAGTTATTTTTCTCTAGTTTTTTATTCAAGATTCTCTCCTTGTCATGGGTTATCATTTTTTTTTCTTCTTTGTGACCATGTGGCCCTCATTTGGTTGTTCTGGCATATAAGCTTCCTGGAAGTGTCCATCAATATTTTTTCCTTAAGTTTGGGAAGTTTCAGTCATTACTGTTCATTTATTTGCTTATTTATTTATTTATTTATTTATTTATTTAATACACATAATTTTCTTCATTTTCTATTCATTACTTTTCCTATTGTATGTATACAAATATACATAACAGTCTCTCACATTTCCTTGAATATCTGTTCATTTTACACCACTGTTTTTTCCTCTCTGTTCTTAGAGGTGTCTAATTTGTAACTTTCTTACGTTCATTAGCATTTTTTCTGCAAGTTCAAATGCTCTTTTTCCCTTAATGCATTTTACTTCAGTTACTTTGCAACTCCAGAGTTTACATTCAAAATGATAACTATGCATACCTATCAATCACAATCTACTGTATGATTCAACATTATTATCATAGCTTTTAAATCATGCTTTTAAAAATTCATTTGAACAGATTTACACTGATTGTTTTCACATTTGTGTCTGGTAAGTCTGATATGTAGTTCCTTTCTCAGGCAATTTCTGAGGCTTGCTTTTTCCTTTATGTGGACCACGTTTTCCTGAATCTTTGCAAATAATACTTTTATTTTAATGTTGCATTATAGAATCTGAAGTGTAAATAATGTATTAGAGCAACTTTGAGTATAACCCATCTCTTCCTATCCAACTTATTGTTTGTACAAGCTTATTGATTTGTGTTCTTATTGGTTGTGTGTGTGTGTGTGTGTGTGTGTGTGTGTGTGTGTGTGTGTGTGTGTGTTTATGACATCTATTTCAGTGACAGTGTGAAACTTCTGATGATTCTCTTGAGAGTACACAAATTGGAATTTGCAAAGACATTCTGGGATGTTCTTAGATGACTGTGGCAAAAAGTGCATTGTTTTATCTCAAGCGCTTAAAAATAATGGCGCACAAACAGGCACTCATGAAAACAAAAGATGATGGTTTTTAGCATAGTCATTAAAATGTCTGTATTTGTGTATAAAATTAGTTAGAAGAGGGACTGGAAAGATGGCTCAGTGTTTAAAAGCACCTGCTGCTCTGTGTAAGATAGGAATTTGGTTCCCAGAACCAATGTTGGGTAGCTAACAACTGTCTGTCACTGTAACAACTTGCATTCAACAGTTCTTCTGATCTCATATGCCACCTGCACACATGTGGCATACATTCATATAGACATATGACATTAAAATATTTTTTCAATGAATATATTAAACACATTTTGTAATTTTAATTAACAAAGTAGTTGTACATGTTTATGAGATATATTGTTGTGATATTCTAATGCAGGTATGCATTGTGTGAGATCAGGTCAGCTTAGTTGGTATATCCATCACTTTGAGCATAGATCGTTTCTTTGTGAGAAAAACATTAAAATGATCTCTCTCCTAGCTGTTTGTAGACACAAAATTAATTTGGCTCAAGCATAATTATTCTTCTATATTATGGAGTGTTGGTACTTGAAAGTACTTATGCTACTTCCCTGGATGCCCAGACAATCCTATCCCATCTTTCTCCTCCATTCTACCTGTAACCCATGCTACCCCTATATTTTCTCTCTATTCTACCTGCACACACCATCCTAGTCCCATCCTTTCCTTCTATTATACCTGTGCACACCATGCTGTTCCTACCTTTCTTTTCGGTCTATCTGCACACACAATCCTATACTCACCTTTTCCCTCCATTCTGCCAGAACACCTCATCCTATCCCTATATTTCCTACAATTCTACCTGGACACACTGTCCTATCCCTGTCTTTTCCCTCTTTTATACCTGTGCACACCATAATATTCCCTTCTTTCCTTCTGGTCTACCTGTGTACATCATCCTATCCCTTCCTTTCCTCTCTATTCATCTTAACCATGCACTGTGTGGATGTCATGGCTTTTTTCCCTCTCTACTTGTAAGTGAGAACACATGCTGTTTGCCTTTATACTGCTGTGAGATTTCACTTTATTCCTTTGTGCATATGTTCACAGGCTGCTCCTGACTGTCACTTTTAATACCTCTTCAAAGAATTCACTTGGCTTCAACGTTTCTTCAGTTTGCAGATCACTCTAGGAGAAACATTTGTATTTTAATGACTTACAACTCATAGGACTGTTTTTGTGTCTCAGGTGAGGCTGAAAGGGGCCCAGACAAGTTTTGAAGAAAATTTGATATATAATACAAGAGGACTCAAAACCTGAATGAAAAGAAATCAAATCAGCTTTATATTTTATTCTACTGACAACTATCACTAGTCAAGTGAGATTCCTTCTGAATTTAATTATATGAAATGTCTCACTTTGAAACTTGGAATAACAGGTTTGGCTCAGTAAGAGCAGGGACATATTTTTGAAACATTAATTTGTGATTCTCAAATCTTAAGTTCACAGTTTTGCCATCTATTTTTTAAATAAAATCGATTATGCAGAGTGAACTTTTGCCAAGAATTACATAATTAACCCAAGATACTTTAAACTAAAATTATAAGACACTTAAGAAACTAATTTCTTTGAAAGTATTTTAGACACTCCACTGATAGTAAGGCTAATTAAAATTATGATATTCTCTTAGAATATTAGGTATAATAAGCAAGAATAGTTTATCTAAAACAATATGAGTTCTCATTATGACTACTGAAGTGCTAATTTCTAAAAAGAAATAAGAGGGAGAATATATTACTTTTCTCATTATCTTGAGGACAGACTTTATTTTGGCTCATTTTGGGAGGGTTTACAGTTCACCACTAGGGATGAGAAAAGACTTGGTGGCTGTGGCAGGAGACAGCTGGTCACATAATACCCTCATTCAAGATGTAGAGCAAGATGAATACTGGAGCTTAGCTGTCTTTCTCCTTTCTTTTGGAGTCCAACATTCCAGCCCACAGGATCTTGCTATCCAGATTCTGGCTAAGTAGAAACATCTTTCTATGCACACTTAGAGATCAATTTCCACAGTAATTCTAAATCCTGTCAAATTGACAGTGAAGATTAATTATCACAAAGAGAAACCTTAGAAATCATTTGTTTTCTAGAGTTCTTACTCCAAAATATGGGCTGTGACATTTAAAAAAATTAAAGTATCCATTGTTTGCCCAATTCACCTCATGTTGTCAAAGTGTCCATATTTTAAAATCCTCTTAAATGTGTAACTGATTATATTTGGTGTTTTGTGATTCTATTTCTCAAAATTAAGTTCATCATAACCAAGTTATCTTCTAGGTTTTTCCATATCTTCAAGTTTCTCTCCACTTCAAACATACAGACACACACACACACACACACTCCAAAAGTCCTTTACATTTTGACACTTATTACTATTCATAGTTACTCTTATATTAAAATAAATACTGATCCTAGGGAACTAGAAAAGTAATGGGTATCACAGAAAAGTATAAATTAACTAACTAGATTTAGTACTAGTTAAGCAAAATCTGATAGGAGATACTGTATGAGGTTTTACAGTTGAATAGCCTATGTTATTTTGGGGATCTCCTGGACTCCCCCTAATAACAACTAAAAATGAGATTTCTCATGTCTCTCTTTGGGTATTTTGTTAGATAGTCTATGGATTTGGGGTAGAAACATTATTGCTTCAAGTGCCATGACCTCACTTAGTTTATTTATGCATGTATACACATACTCATGTACATTATATATTTTTAAGTAAACATAAAATATTATATTTCCATATTATTTTTTAGTGTTCCTTATGTCTCCCATTCCTTCTCCCTCTGTATTGCCCTTCTACATCCCCAGACAAGGCCCCTGCCCCCATTTCCCTATTCCACTCTTGGCATCATATATGCACTACTATATGCTAATCCAGAAATCTTTATGTCCTATTGATCTTTCACCATCCGTTTTTATTTTCCTGGTTTGAGGGTTACCCTAGGTTTCATTCTCACATGCAAAGATTGAGAGCTAAGATCCACAAATGGGAAAGAACATGCAGTATTTGTATTTCTGGGTTAATCATTCACTATAATATATTCTATTCCATCTATTTCCTGAACATTTTATTTTTCATTACAGATCTACAGAATTTCATAACATTTATGTATCATATTTTCATTACCTTTCATCAGTTGAATGACAGTTAGGTTGTTTCTATTTCTTCATTGTTGTGGCTAGAGCAGCAGTGAACACAGTTGAGCAAGTGTCGTTAGAGTCAGACATCAACTTTGGGCATATGTCAAGAAGTGGTTTGGCTGGATCATATGATACATCTATTTTTATATTTTTGAGAATTCTGTACAATGGTTTCCATAGTGGCTGAACCAGTTCAGGCACCCTCTCCACTATTGCTAGCAGTCCAAGCAGAGGTCATCCTTGGGGATTCCTTGCAACTTCCCTAGCACCGGGTTTCTCTCTATCCCCATGATGTCTCTCTCTATCATAGTATCTCTTTCATTGCTTTCCCATTCTATCCCATTCCTTTGTGTTCTCATCCCCCATCCTCTACCCTCCATTGCCCACCCCCACCCCCAGTTGACTCATGGAGATCTCATCTATTTCCCCTTCCCAGGGTGGTCCATGCATCCCTCTTTGGATCTTCCTTGTTAGGTAGCTTCTCTGAAATTGTGGGTTGTTGTTTAGTTATCCTTTGCTTTATGTCTAGTATCCACTTAAGAGTGGGTACATATCATGTTCGTCCTTCTGAGTCTGGGTTACCTCACTCAGGATGATATTTTCTAGTTCCATCCATTTACCTGCAAACCTCATGATGTCATTGTTTTTCTCTTCTGAGTAGTACTTCTTTGTGTATATGTACC
The DNA here is from genome assembly GCA_902168405.1 of Peromyscus aztecus. NCBI lineage: Eukaryota > Metazoa > Chordata > Mammalia > Rodentia > Cricetidae > Peromyscus > Peromyscus aztecus. The sequence continues at coordinate 19,937 of CABHPQ010161322.1, read as the reverse complement.
ACATTTTCTTAATCCATTCTTTAATTGAGGGATATCTAGGTTGTTTCCAGGTTCTGGCTATTATGAATAATGCTGCTATGAACATAGTTGAGCATTTGTCCCTGTGGTATGATTGAGCATTCCTTGGGTATGTGCCCAAGAGTGGTATAGCTGGGTCTTGAGGACGACTGATTCCCAATTTTCTGAGAAAATGCCACACTGATTTCCAAAGTTTGCACTCCCACCAACAGTGTAAGAGTGCTCCCCTTGCTCCACATCCTCTCCAACATAAGCTGTCTGCAGTGCTTTTGATCTTAGCTATTCTGACAGCTGTAAGATGGTATCTCAGAGCCATTTTGATTTGCATCTCCCTGATGACTAAGGATGCTAAGCAATTCCTTAAATATCTTTTGGCCATTTGAAATTCTTCCTTTGAGAATTCTATGTTTAGCTCTATAGCCCATTTTTTAAATTGGATTGTTCCTTATTTTGATATTTATTTTCTTGAGTTCTTTATATATTTTGGAGATCAGCCCTCTGTTAGATGTGGGGTTGATGAAAATCTTTTTCCATTCTGTAGGCTGTTGTTTTGTCTTATTTACTGTGTCCTTTGCCTTACAGAAGCTTCTCAGTTTCAGCAGGTCCCATTTATTAATTTTTGCTCTCAGTATCTGTGCTACAGTTATTATATTTAGGAAATGGTTTCCTGTGCCAACCACATATCTTATAATGAGTTGCTTTCCAAGGCAGATAAGGAAATCAAGCAAATCACACAAAAATAAAGTGTTTTAAATGAAAATGGGCAAAGAACCAGAATAAGCATTTCTCCATATGAGACATACAGATGGCCAACAGATGTATACAAAATTGTTCTGCATTGCTGATCTTCAGAGAAATCTAATTTAAAGCATAATAAAATATAATATCATATCTGTTACACTGGCTTCAAAAAGATATCAAGTGATGGTGAGGCTGTGAAGAAAAGCGAAATTTCCTGAATTTCAGTTGTGAAGAAGAATTAATATACTTGCTATAAATTGAAGACATGATACATAATTTTAGTAGTTCATGTGGGTTACAAATAATTCAGGCTATATTCCTTTGTTAGAACACCAGGAAAATGCTGACACTATCTTACTTTGCTTTGGAAAGCAGTTGTTAAATATCTTCTCTATTTTGAGAATTAAAAATCAAGACACATAATATCCCAGAACTTTTGTAATGATAATGACAATGGTATGATACATATGTTAGTTGGACAAAGAAGCTAATGAATGACAAATAATAAAATCTCTATCAGTGTTATATAGAAAAATCACTCAAAAATCTCATAGCATTGCAGGGACCATTCTTATGTATTTTACAATGGATTGTGCTAAACATATGTTGACTTGTTAGGTATATGGAGATCTCTGGATAGCACCTTGTGTACACACAGAGAAAGCTGTCTGCATGGCCTGATGTTTCATTGGGATTTCATTTCATTGTTAGAACACTTTTATTCAGTCTGGACGGTGCCAAGTGTTGTATGCATATATTATTATCTTCAAACTAATTGATTTCTTGATTAATGTGTTTCTCTCTTATTTACTAAGCAATTATTTGTTGAGTTGCAACAAACGTTCTTAGATATATGCAGTTATGTTATTGGGCAAAGTATCTAGACACTACTATAACAGTTTTCCTTTCTGGTGTTTAATATAGACATCCAACGGGAACAGAAAGAAGCAATCTATGCAGCAATTATGCAGTGAGACAAATGTGGAAACTTTCATAATGTGCCCTGGTGAGAAGCAGAAGACAGCCATGCCTGTCTCTGGTATAATATATGCCATTCATTGTTGGAAGCCACTTGACATACAGAATAAAAAATGAACAGGAACAGAAAGATATTTGGAGAGATATTGAAGTAGATTAAATCATGAAATATAAATAAATTGCTGAGAGAAATTCTGAAAGGCCAGGATTGGACTCACCAATGGCTTTAAATTCATAATGAACATAAATGAAAGGATGACAAAGATCTCGGAACTCAAGAGAAAGATCACACTTTCCTTCAGTCAAAAAGGCTTAAGAAAACTCTTCTAATACACCAAAAATTTTGTTTATGTACCCATTTCATACACACACACACGCACATGCTCATGCACATGCACACGCACATGCACACACACACACACACACACACACATTCAGGCATGCATACACACACACACACACACACACACACACACACACACACAGGCACACATGAACACACATTTCCTCTACTGAAAGCCCCTTGGACCATTGAGGCAAACCTAACAAATCATTCATGAGTAAGAATAATTTTAGAGTGTTTTGTGACTTTGTTTAATACTAAACGTTAGTTGACCAGAACCGAAGAAAATCTTGTTTTCTGTATAACTGGGGACTGTGTCATGTAGCCAGATGAGGGTCACATTCCCCTGGGTTCATTGTAGTTGAAATAGACCACTTAAAAATAAAATTTTCTCTTTGGAACTAAAAGATCTCATTGTTTTAGGTAATAAAAATATACAAAGCAAAGATTTTTGTACCTTAAAAGTAATTTTGTGATTCTTTTTTTAACATCAACAATATAAAGAATTAAAACATAACTACATCTTTACCCCCTTGCCTTTTCTTCCTCTAACCCATCCTGTTCTTCCCTACTTCCTCTATAATGCATGGCCTCTTTTCATTTGATTATTATATTTAAATATATAAGTAAATACATATATAACATATCAATTCATAAATATATAAACACAACATGCCAACTCTGTTTAGTGTCACTCATGTATGTACAACTGCAGGCTTGATAACTTGGTATTGGATAACCAATTAAAGAGATGATTCCTGAGAAAAATGCATAAGGGACAAGTTCTTTGCTTTTAGGATTACTACCCAAAGTTTCCTAATACTATTATGTTCACTAGGCATGTCCATGGATTTTTAAAACGCAAGAAGTTACTACTAAATATGACTCAAACAAAGGACAGCACACAGTTTGCTTAGGAGTGGACATACTTGGATTAAAGCCTCCAACAAGTTCTGTAATGGTAACCATGTGGAGTGAGGCCGGGAGTCAGTCCATCACAGAATCCAAGTTTTGCAATTGCCAAGAGGGAGGATCAGAGGAAGTAAAATTGTACATTAAGAAATGCATCGATTTTCCTGCAGCTAATCTGCAGTGGAAGGAAAAGAAAATGAATTTGCATCTATCCACACAGATGAAGGTTATGGGAGGCTCTATAGGAGGCAGAAAGACAGCTGATTTGTCCGAAAAAAACCTTAGACCTGCTCTGGTGTTCAGGCAGAGTCCTAAAGCAAGAAAATTAAAAATGCAATTCTCCCAAGAGATTTGGAAAGTTGAAGGAGGTAGTAAAATAGGTAGAAAAATAAATTGATACGTGGATTGGTCTAAGAAGTGGTTAGAGGAAACAAGTGGTGGTTGGAATGTAAATTTGTAAAATATTTTAAAAAAACAATTTACCATTTTCTTTTAATTTAGACATTCTCATATCCTGAAAACCATCAGTTTTCCTACTCCTAGGCAGCATTCTTAGATAAACCCATATGAGTGTTTGCCAGGAGACATGTATCAGATTTTCATAGCAGTCTTAATCAACATGAGATAGAAAAGAAAAAGAAAAAACAACTCCCCCCACATCAACAGAGAAATTCCTATGTAATGTAGTTTGTGATGTGCACTCACATGTCATAATCTCATCCTTCAAGGCAAAGCAATGCATTACAAGTGTAAGTGCCAATATGATATTGAAATAGAAGCAATTCTCAGAAGACTGTATATAACATGATACAATTTCATACAGCCTACTGAAGAAAGATTGCAAAACAGATTGTTTATAAGTAACAGTGTGTGAGATCCAATTTTTCAAAAGCTATTTTGCAAGACAAACTTGAGAAAATAATTCTCTTCTGGAAGCAGAAACAAACAGGACAGCATGGGAGCTCATAGGAGGGATGCATAGCACTGTATTATTGTGTACAACACTGAGTTCAGGGAAATAGATTTTATTGTTTGTATATAAATATATACCTGTGTGTATAACTTGTGACATATTACATAAAAAAATCATTCAATATATGTTTCAGTTGAAAAGGAAGAAAAATGATGAAAAACATGAGACTGTGATATGACTGGACATGGATAAATAGATAAGTGAGGTGTGAAAAGTGAAAAGTTCAATACTAGACTGTGCTTGCAATTTCAAAGAAAGATGGGACTACATTTCTAAAGGAAAAAACTATTTCCAGAAGGTTGACTACACAAAGAACTGGCAAATTTAATGGTACCAATAATAGATAGACTAGTATTAGATGATAACATCTGAGTATAGCTAATTTAAGATAAATAAGCTGTCTGAGAGAGAGAGAGAATCAAGAGACAGGTGGTTGCTGTACTTCAGTCTCAGGAGAGAATAGGAGTCAGTATTAAAATGTCGATGTACTGCCTTTGAACTCTTGGGACCCCTCTTTGTGACACTGGAGGCTAAGCTGTTGCACTATAGCAGTTTCTGGTCTATAACTGGGGCTGTCTGTCCATCTCAGGCAGTCCCTTTAACCCCTAGCTACAGGGTAAAAAAAATATCCAAGAAAGGACAAAAGTAAACATAGTGCGACCTTGTTGTTGAATAATCTTTTTGTACACTGTGAAGATGGGTCTTTGCCAAGGCACATTCTGATTGGTTTAATAAAGAGCTAAATGGCCAATAGCTAGGCAGGAAGAGGTTAGGTGGAACTTCTGGCAGAGAAAGAAGGAGAGGAGATGAATCTAGGCATGGTAGAGATATTAGAGGACAAGGAGAGGAAACAGAAGATGCAAGATAAAAAGACACGAGCCAAAACATAGATTAATATAAATGGGTTAATTTAAGTTATAAGAGCTAGTGGGACAAGCCTAAGTTATAAGCTGAGCTTTCATAATCAATACTAAGTCTCCATGTCTTTTTTTTTTTTGTGAGCTGGAGGCCCAAAGAAAAATCTGTCTACACATGGCACCCAATGTCTGGCCATGTATAATATACATATAAGGCCTGAGAAGGCTTAAAATAAGTTCAAAACACAGAGTCAACTGTTGCTTCCTGGTGACCCCACACTCTCTGGTAGGGGTAGCAGTGTACAGAAATGCAGCTACTGGTCATTGCCTGTGGGCTAGAGCTCCATGTGCTAAGCTAAGCCACAACAGTGGCTCACATAGCAGTCTAAGATTGTCTCCCGTGATCAGAGAAAACTTCAGATGCTTATTAAAGCCAGGCTCACATGCATAAAACCTCTAAAAAGGTGCAATATGTTTAAAAATGTGTGTAGGCTTTAAAAATAAAGGAAATGGGTATAGACAGTCATAGAAAAATAGTTTATAAATAATAAGATACAGTCTTTAAAGAGAATAAAATAATACAAAATGGACATGGCACATAAAGATAGAAAACACACAGAAAGTCTGGATCATATATGATGTTTTGTTGACTTTGAATTTTTTGATTGCTGATGGGTGAATGACAGCTGCTGAGAGACATAGGATTGTAAGAGTTACTGCTGAATTAAACCAGTCTAGATACTTTATGAATGCCTTAACTTTAAAATGGAAGCCGTAAATGTATTGCTTTGGGAAAGAGTTTATGTTTTTGTTTGCACAGAAAATGAAAGGCTGTGGATTCCTTCAAGGTTGATAGAGACCAGGTTTAAATTCTGGCTACAGTCATAAAGAAATAAATGCAAATGGACTGGAAATTGTAAATGCAATTCTTACTTGATAATTGTTCTTATTGTATATAGTTTTACTGTGTTAGAGTTAAAAACCATTCTTTTTTTCTATTTAGACAAAAAGGGGAAATGTTGTACAATAATCTTTTTGTTTACTGTGATTAATAAGTCTCCATTTCAGTTTTTGTGAGCTGGTGGCCCAAAGAAAAATCCTTCTACATTACTTTAAACTTCCATGAGATATAGCAGAGAAAAAAGGGGGAAACATCACTTTCATTAAAGGTCAAAAACCGAGTAATAAGAAAGCACTGAGGCACTTTGAAGGAAAAATGGATAAAAACTACACAAAACCTATGCATGTATTTCTAAAGGAGAATGGCATCCACTTCCCTATTGACTTAGAAATGCCACAGCCCACAGGCAAGGCTTTGAAGTTACCTCTATTGATTTAAGGACACTTTTATTTATCAGTTTCCCAGAACATTTTCAAAGCTGTCTACATGGGTCTCAATACCTTATCGACAGCTTAGCTTGCCAAATGTGATAATTTTGTGTCTAAATTACTGGGAAGTAACAAATTTTATCCAGTTTCTAATGAGAAATTATATGAGTTTTTAAACTTTATATTGGATGAAAATAATGTTGGGCAAGGATGATTACATTTGCTTACACAACACTCTCCCTCACTGCTGTGGACAGCTGAGTTGACCTGAGTGACTGTGAATTTATCATACACTTTAGTCTTCGTTGTGAAACACTCACCAAGAAAGAAACCTTATGGAAATACTTGTTCCTCTCAATGAGGGGACAGTACTCATGCTTCTTCAAATCGACCTTAGGTTTTTGAAGCAGCAGTGAGGATAGTAGATACATTATTACCACTTGGGGGCTATATGCAAATAGTGTGGTATTGCTGAAAATATAGGAGTATTAATTCTTGGATATCTGAGTTCACATCTCATTCATATGCTTGTCTATCTTTAAACTTTCTGTTGCTTATTTTCTTCACTTGTAAGTTGCAAATAATACTACTGAACATTGTTGGGAATGCTAAGTGATACATACATATGCATATATAATATATGCATATATTATATATTATACATATATAGTTAGGACCATGGCACTATCCTCATCACAATAATCAATAGCACAGCTATGTGTTGCATCATGATATACAAACCAAATACCATAAGTCCTATAGAACTACTAAGGAGGTAAAAATTCCATTTCCCATCAATCCTACTATCATAGTGTGATGCAGCACTCACCTGCTTGTGGTCATGTTGGTGTAATGAACTTCTTACAATGTCAGTGGCATAAAAATAGTGTAAACATATCTGATAATGATAAAAATGGCTGTCTGGCTGGTTTATGTATTTGTTATGCAAGACTTTTGTTACTATTTTAGAATGTTATTTCTACTTACAGAAAAATACCAAAGTGAACCTCCATGTTGTGTTACCCTGTGGGCTCTTGTACCTCTTGTGTTTTCTGCATTGCTTGGTCACCCTAGGTCACTCTGACTGATGAACTGAATCATCTAGGTTTGTGTAAATACACATTACAATATCCAGAACATGCTAAGATTCATCGAAGATGCATTCCTTAGAACATGTATGCATTGTTAAGTGAGGCAAGATGGCCCCCAAAGTCCACCCCTGTTATTACTCCTAAGAAATTACATATAAAATAGCAGATGCCCTAGCCTAAAACATAGAGGGGCAAACAATCTCTGTGAACATATCACATGTAAGAAGAATTTATTACTGAGGGCTGTTTGTAAAAGAATTGACGTTTTTCTTCTGGGCATTGATTCTTTAATAATAAAATAAGATATAATAAGATAGAACAAAAAGTAACACATCAGAATACACATACAAACATACAGATGAAAAACAACTCAAGAAGCATCACAAGAAATATATATAGAGATGCAGAGATCCACTCACTCATTTGCATACTTAGGAATCCCATATAAACACAGAATATATATATATATATATATATATATATACACACACACACACACACACACACACACACACACACACACACACAAAGAACTTTTAGGATAAAGAGAAAGAGAGATGCAGAGAGACAAGAGAAAGATGAGAGACACAGAGATGGTATTTACATAATTTTTTAAAAAGCCCTTTTATAAGACAAGGTACCTCTAAAAATGCCATTGAGGGGCTGGAGAGATGTCTCAGAGGTTAAGAGTACTGACTGCTCTTCCAGAGGTCCTGAGTTCAATTCCCAGCACCCACATGGTGGCTCACAACCATCTGTAATGAGATCTGGCACCCTCTTCTGTGTACATAATAAATAAATAAATCTTAAAAAAAAATGCCATTGAGTTCTTTTCCTGTTGACCATATACTGCTGGGCATGTGGCCTATATTTAAGAGTAGTTTATTCAGTGACATCATGAAATTTGTAGGCAAATGGATGGAACTTGAAGAAATTATCCTGAGTGAGATAACCTAGACCCAGAAAGACAAACATGGTATGCACTTACTCATAAGTGGATATTAGATGTAAAGACAAAGATAACTATACTACAATCCACAGATCCAGAGAGGCTAAGTAACAGAATTATTAAATTTTGACACTCCTGTTTTATGTGAATCTATAAAATAATTTAAAAGAAGGAGAATTACATACCAGTAGGAGGAAAAGGGTCTCATATGTAGTCAAAAGAGCCAGCGACTGCCAATGCCCCCACTGTTAGGAATCCCACAAGAGCACCAAGCTACTCACTCATAACATATGCAGAGGACCTTAGTTAGACCCCTACAGGATCCCTGATCTCTGTGAGTCCTCATGAGTCCTGGTTACTTGATTCAGTGAGCCTTGTTCTCATAGTGACCCTGACCCCTCTGGTTCCTCAGATCCTTTCTCCCCTTCATCCACAGGGGCCTGAGCTCCACATAATGTTTGGCTGTGGGTCTTATAGTACCATAATGTGCCTTGCTTGGTTGATGTTCCTAGATATCTGCTTTTTTCTGAGGGGAGATGAAGGAAGAAGGGAAGGTAGATTGGTGGTGGGGAGAGACGAGAGGGTGGTGGAGGGGAAGGAGAGGAAACTATGTTAGAGATGTAATATATGAGAGAATTAAAAAAAGTAGTTTGTTTCCCTATTGAGACTCCCTTGTAGAAAACTAAGTTTTTACTTGCAAATGGTTATCAATTTAATATAGTTTCTGGGTTAGAGATGAGGGCATGTGTCCACTTCTCCTTTTAGCTGGGACCCCATCTGGGGCAGACAGACCTGCGCAGCCCCTGTACATGCTGTCTCAGTCTCCGTGTTGATTTTATAAGTCTAAATTGCTCATCAGTTAGTATACTTCTCATTCATTGATTGACTTTATGCAAGATTACATCTAAACCTCATCCTTGTCCTCTAACATGTTGAAAGGTTTTTGACAAAAAATGATTGCTTGAACCTATGAAGAGAAAATTTAAATTTGAGAGAAACAAGACCTTTTCTGATTCTGAGTGAAGATGTCTAGAAAGAAGTCACACTGGTGCCCATCCAGCAGAAAGTACAGTCCTGTCACTGGGACGGGGTTGGGGGAGGTCATGTCTTGCTGGACAAATCTTCCACTACTTTGGAAAGAGCAGACTATACGGAGGCAGGCAAAGTAATTCTCCTTCTTTTAAATTATTTTATAGATTCACATAAAACAGGAGTGTCAAAATTTAATAATTCTGCTACATACAACAATATATCATTTTGATTTCTTTTTTTTGTATTCTGTAGTCTATCCTAATATCTCCTAGTAGGGAACATTTGCAAAAATGAGATGTGTTAATCACTGGTCATTTTTCTACCGAAATTATTTTTCTAAGTAATTGATATGTAGCTATAAGCCTGATAGGCACAGATCTGCGGAGATCAATGAAAGTGGCCAAATTCAGAGCTTACCTGTCTAAAGTCATGATCAGAAGATTTTAAAATAGATTTGCCCTCACACTTCAGTTATTATGGGCATGACTGGCATATGCCTCATTCTTTGTACACTACTGTATTGGTGTTTGTTTTTTCTCCTTTTGGGGGAGACGCTGCCACCCAGCTCTCAAATAAATCACAGATGGGAAACTTATTCTTAATTATCAATACCTGGCCTTAGCTTGGCTTATTTCTAGTCAGCTTTTCTTTTTTTTTCTTTTTTTTTTTGGTTTTTTGAGACAGGGTTTCTCTGTGTAGCTTTGCGCCTCTCCTGGAGCTCACTTGGTAGCCCAGGCTGGCCTCGAACTCACAGAGATCCACCTGGCTCTGCCTCCCGAGTGCTGGGATTAAAGGCGTGCACCACCAACGCCCAGCTTTGTTTTTTTTTTTAAGATTTATTTATTTATTATGTATACAGTGTTCTGCCTGCACCCATCCCTGCAGGCCAGAAGAGGACACCAGATCTCATTACAGATGGTTGTGAGCCACCATGTGGTTGCTGGGAATTGAACTCAGGACCTTTGGAAGAGCAGCCAGTGCTCTTAACCTCCGAACCATCTCTCCAGCCCCCTAGTCAGCTTTTCTTAACTTAAACCTTCCTGTCTGCCTTTTGCCTCTGTGCCTTTCCCATTCTCTTAGTTCTGTAAATCTTACTCTTACTCCATGGCTTCCTGTGTGTGTAGCTGGGTGACTGGGTGGCTGACCCCTGGAGTCTTCCTCCTTCCCTGACTACTTCTTTCTTCACTCCTCCATCGCTTTTCTTCTTCCTCCTCCCAGATTTCTCCTTCTATATATCCTCTTTGCCTGCCAGCCCCACCTGTCTCTCTCTCCTGCATTGCTATTGGCCATTCAGTTCTTTATTAGACCGCCAGGTGTTTTAGACAGGCACAGTAACACAACTTCACAGAGTTAAACAAATGCAACATAAACAAAAGTAACACACTTTAAAATAATATTCTACAACACGACTGGAAATCTGTGCTAGAGGTTACTTCATCATTATTCATGGCTGAATTGTACTTGTTTTCATTGCATATTATTAATAACGATCATAAGCATTCCAGAAAATAGCTCTTAGTTCACTTTGGATTTAGCCCTTTAAGCTAAAAATATTCAAGAATTTTATAATCATTTTTCAAACAACCTGATTCTTGTCTTCAGCTACATATCTATTAACTGGATTTGTGTTTTTGCAAATCGGTGGTACATTTTGCACCTGTCATATTGAGTACTCTGAGGGACACTAGGTTTTTGGCTGAATCCAAATGCCAGTTGATGTTTTGGTTTTTAGATTTGTCTTTACTTCCCTCACATTTATGAATTCTCATGAAGTTTCAGATAGCTCTAGATATTAAGTGCTTCACTTGCTTTTAAACTGTGTTTTAAATCCAGCACAGTTACAATTTAAAAATTTTCTCCTTCAAATCCTTTTGCAGAGAAATTCCTAGAGAAGATAGGTGCTGTGTCATTCTGTTGAGATATATAGTTCCCACATACTTTCCCCAGTGAACACATACTAAACAACAAAATGGTAAGTAATGCTGTATAAAAAATGTATTTACATAAATCACTTTCCATTCTGTCCTATTAAAATAATGCTGGCTTCTGGGGTGCCCTGTCTCTGCACATAACTTTAATGCTTTATTTCTTGGGAGATTGCCTCCATATATCTTGATAATCCTGTGCATTTGTGTGGTTTGTGAAGAGAGTTCCTGCTGATCATAATGATAGACATCCTTCTTTTACCTTTTGGGAATTTGAAATACAACATATAAATGGTTAAGTATATTTCTTCCGCAGTAGAGTAAGCATGAATCTTTCTTAAGAATCTATAAAACTTGAGGCTGTAAAAAAAAAAAAAAGTGCTTACAGACAAGTGTCCCAAGGGTTCAGAAGCAATTGTCTGCATGATAGAAAAATATGTGAATCTAATCTGGCTTAAGGAAAAGTTTGCAAACAGCTAATACTACCAAAAGAAAGATGACAATGTCATGAGTGACATCCTTATATCACATCTTTATATTCAGGAAAATGATGCCACTCTCTTCATAAAAGCATTTCACCAATAACATTGTTTAATGGGTGCTGAGAGAAGAACGTTTTCATTTGACATAAAACACTCACATGCCTGTGAACAAAAAGGCAAAAAGTCCTTTGTGACCGTTTTATTGACATGAGATACTTACTGTAAGTGCAACTAGTCAACATTCTCTGACAACAGGTCACATGTTTTATGATGACATACTAGAATCATGAACAATGGTCATCTGAACACTGGAGGAAACATTGATAATAGCATTTATTTGCCTAGATACCAAGATAAATGTGATGTTTAAAGGCAACATTTAGTTACTTGACTACCTTCGTCTGCTCAGCTTGAACATTATAAGTGGCTCTCAAGCTTTTCCACCCACTTCATTTTCAGCTTGGATGACAATTTAGCTGATAATCAAACTCTATCTTTCCTTTCATGGTATTTATGTAATAGAAATCAAAACAAAACAACTTAAATCACAGCTTAGGAAAATTAGTGGGGCTTTGTGATTACTTATGTGAAAAATCTAACTCTTGTTTGGAATGGAAAGGTATGGGGGGGATGTATTCTTGAATTTAAACAAAAACCTTGCCTCTATTTTCATTGTAGCGGGAAAATAACAATGCTACCTAACCCTTTCCCAAATGCAGAGGTGTGGTAGAAGTTCCACTCCTCACATGGAATCCCATTTCTATAAAAGATGAAGTCCAAGTTCCTCAAAGGGTCTGTGCCAAATAGATCACTTCTTTGGAAATCCTTAAACTTCTATTGTTTATCTAAGTACAGGCCTTCCTCCTATTGCTCATCTCCATTTGACCAACCCATCCATTTTCTCGCATTGCATCATCTCCTCTCACCACAGGTATTTTGGGTGGGGAGGTCAATGGTCTCCTGGGTTCTCGGTTTTACTTTATGTAACCTTGCCTGTTGTCTCTCCCTTCCCCAGAGCCTAAGATTTTCACATTTTGTATTATGCAATTGGTCCTCTACTTAAGCTGGTTTACTTCTTGATATTTCAAATTTGTAGTAGTGTGAAAAGCATGCATATTTAGTAGAAACTGGGCTCCAAGCTCTGAATCTTGAGGGAGACACTCTGATACATTCTTTCAATAGTCGGGGATAGGGTCAACACAGTTCCAGTCAGTCGTGGATCTAATGTAGAAGTCATCCACATTCTGCAGTGTACTGTGTGGCTAACTTCTAGGTTGAGGAAGGACAAGGGGCATGTGGTAGGGCTTGGACATATCATCCTGCTGAGTTCAGAAACACCTTCACTTCCAATCATAATTCAACTGCTAGGATGCTTCTTATAACAGTGAAAAACATCTAGGCTAGATACCACCACTTTATTGTTCTTCTAATCACTCTTTCCTGCTAACCTTGTCTCCTACCTTAGAGCTCTTCTCAACAGCAGCTTCACTGACTAATGTCGGATTATTCCCTCAAACCTTCCCTCCTACTTAACCCTTCAGCTCAAAATCAGAAGCCTTCTCATCTACGTCTCCTACCGTGATCACTGGCAAACTCAATATTTATGCCATGTTCCTTCTGTCATCTCTGCATATTCTTTTTTAAAAAAATCTCTTTGACCACATGGATTATTGTTTGTTTCTATTCTTGTCCTTGATGGAATGGCTATTTATATTCAATCATCAATAAGAATTGTTGACTTAAGATAAAAATTTATGAAAGATATCTCTGTGCATATTCTCTATCCTTTTACTGTTATGTACCCTCTCCTTCAAATATTACTTGCAGACCCCACTCTTCATGGTGCACAAGCTGCTTATGCAGCTTATAAACCCTCACAAGCTGTAGCCATTCTTCAAATATTATTTTCTCATTTCAATAGGCTCCCCAGTCTTCTTACTAACATTCTTCCATGTCTACCTACCAATTCTCAACCACATTTTAACATTCATGTAAGGCATTTTCAATCTCATACTAGTCATTCAAAGATCGCTTGCAGGGAGGACTGTCTGGGGACAAAAGGACCAGCCAGAAGGGCATATGGAGATGGAGGACAGAAATGGGGAAGGGTGAACTATATATATATGAAAATGCCAGAATGAAATCCATTATCTTGCAGCATCACTTAAAATGTTAATAAAAATGGGGTCATCTGGGATGACAGCATTGAGAAGAGATTTGGGCAAAGGCAGGAGGAGGCAAGAGAGGGAAAAAAAAACTGAGAGTGAGAATCTCAACCATTCAACATCTGCTATTTACATGCATATTTCATTTTTCTTTAATTTTCTTCATGCTATCCTTCAATAACCCTTTCTTCTAAGGCGCTACCCTCCTCTATTAGTCTTTATCCCTTGCAGGTGTGAAGGCTCCCTTTGCTAAACAGGTGATGCTTGGAAATACCTGAGAGATGTGAAGTAGCCAATCTAGGGAAGAAAATTGCATTTATGGTGAGGAGCAATTTTAAAGGCTTTGTTTTGGGAAATAACCTTGTATGCTAAAGAAATAGATATATAACTGGAGCATGGGGAGAAAGATGGGAATGTTGGATGATATTGGCAAAGTGGGCATCTTCCAGTCTATGTTGGGAAGTTTTCTTTTGACTTAAATATGGGGTTTTCAGCCTTTGTAATATTGATATTTAAGACCTGATAGCACTCTATTGTGGGACCACCCTGTAGATTGTAGGGTGTTCAGCCACATAGATAGCCTCTGCAAGATGTCAATGACACTTACTCATCCATGCCCACATGAACCAATTAAAAACATTTCTAATCATTGCTTTATTTCTCCTTTGAGGTAAAAACAAAAGCATAATCAGCAAACAGATGAACAAACAAACAAACCAAACTCCTGTGAAATTTATTGAAATATTTCAAGCAAGGGGATTACTTCAATTGTGTTTATAAGTTACTAATTTTGCCTCTTTTTTGAAGAATGAGTCCTTAAAAGCAAGATTAGAACCAGATAGAATCAAGAGGCCACACCTGTTCCTTAACTGGGGTACAATGGGTTAATCCACTGTGTTTGGTATAAGGGTTGGGCAGTTCAAATTGTGTTTGGAGTTACTGAGAATTCACTGAGATGTATAGAAGTTATCAGTGAATAACGTCAGGAAGAAGTTGCATGGAAGACATGAGCTCAGGGGAGAGTTTAAGATTAGGCTTATTAAGTCATAAACCAGTAAACTGTCAGAAATTGTGCTGTCATAGTTACAATCAGTGGGCAAGGAGACTTTTGTTTCTTCCAAGTTGAGTATGATTAAAACATAAACACATAACCATACTCAAAACTTAAATCAAAATGAACCAAATAACTGCATATAAGAAATTTAAGTATAAAGCTATCAAATGTACTTCTCTGTGACCTTATTGATCAATGGCTTCTTTGGTATTTCAATGAAAAAACGGCGACAAAGCCAAACAAAAATACATAAATTTTAATGCTTGGAAAATTTGTTCAAAGTGCTTCAAAGAACACGCTCTAAGAAATGACAAGACAGTACAGTGGATTATAGAATCCAATAGCAAGCTGTGGCACGTGATAAAGGTTTAGACGATAAAAATGAAAATGATTAGTGTTCAGGAATAAAATAAGTGACCCAATTAAAAGTGGGCATCAGATTTTAAACTGTCTTTTCTCCAAAGATGTTATAAAAGTTGCCAGTAAGCACATACAAAATAAAAGGCCTGCCTGCCATCATTAGTCACTAGAGAAATGCAAAGCAAGACCTTTATGGGGTACTACTTCATACCCATTAAGGATGCAGCAATAAAATAGATGAGCAATAGCAAGCATTGTTAAGGATATAGGAAAAATGGGTTCTGAACATCAAGTGTTGCTGATGTGGATGTAGAATGGTACAGTGACTTTGAAAAATAGCTTGGAATTTTCTGAAGAAATTGGAGATAGAATATATATCATCTACCAATTCTTCTTTTAAGTAGATATCTGAAAATACAAAAAATGCAAAAGTATAACAATATTTACAATATCGTTATACATAATAGTCAGTATAAGGAAATAAGCAAATGCCCATCATGTGCAGACAGATAAAAAAGTCAGCTTACTCAGACCATCTAATTTTATTCAGACATAAAATAGAGAGGCATGCTGATTCATGCTAAAAGAAAAGATGGGCTTAAAATTCCTGCTAAATGAAAATAATGCTATATCTCAAAGGCCACATATTCTGCTTATATGAAATGTCGAGAACACATAAACCCATAGAGTCAGTAAATTAGTAGATGCCAAATGGCAGAGAGGACAGCAGAGGGAAAATGTCACTAATGCATAATGCATTTGTTTTAGCAAGTAATAAAATGTTCTGCAATTAGATAGTGGTGATACTTGTACAGTTTTGTAAATTCATTGAGTTGTATACTTTATAGGGGTATTGCAATATGTGCTTAGACATCAACAAAGTAGAAGTATAAATAAAATACACATATGCTCATGAAACTCTAGTAAGTCTCTATTTGCCTCATGCCTTTCCCCCCTCCTGGTTAAAGGAAGATTTATGTAGCAGTGGGTGGAGCCTGAAACATTAGGTCTATTACAGACAAAGATAAAGTGGAAATATAGTGACTGCATACGTGGCCACGATGAACTTCTAATCATTTATCCTAACATATTTACCATACAGTCATAGTTGGAGAAGAGTCTGATTTACCTTTCTCAGAGATGTACTGTGGGAGACAAGACAGCATCCTCTCTGAAGGTAAACTAAAGAGAAGTCTGGAGGAGTTGACAGAAAGCTACTAGTGTTCATATGTAAGGCACAGTGTTAACATAACTCAGTCCTTTCACATGGATGTGAGCCAAGGCAATTTGAGTTCTTGGTACACGAGGAAAACGTATTCATGAAGATAATGAATTCTGTGGCCCTGAAACTTTTGAAGAAAAGGGGAGGGGTTTGTAGCTTACTATGCATCTGTGATTGCCTCTGGAATCTTTTCAAATTAACTAATAGCAGGGCAGAATTTGTCTCTCAGGAGTCTTTTTAATCCAATAACATAATATCGTAGGTGCCACCAAAGCAGTTTGGTAGAAACAGAAATCCCTTTTTGAAATGGATGGGTTGTAGTATTCAAAGTTAAAACTTCATCATTGCTAACTACTATAAATTTAAATAGCTCTCATTCCAAACAGTTTATAGTTTCTCTAACATTTACTGTTTTCAATATGAATACTTTTATTATTTTGTTTTGTTTTGTTTTTTGTATTGAGAACAACTGCACTATATAAATCTATTGGTTTGGATATAGTAACAAAATTAAAAGTCATGATGCCTGAAAATTTTCCCCAGAATGTTTATCCATGCACTTTTACACCCAACATACCATTTTATTAGTATAAAAAAAGAACAAATAAAAATTGTTACTAATGTACTCTACCTTTTTCTGTAATTTTGCTGAATGGACTGTTTTATTATGGAGAATTAAATAATCTAAAAGCTACCACACACTTAGAAACTTAATGGTTTGTGAAAGGAAGGTATTCAGGGAGATAAGATAAAAACACAGATATTAAAACAGATAGACACTAAGTTTGCATGCTCATAAGAAAATTATTCAATTCATTGAATATGGATTACCATTTTAGTATCTGGATCAATACCAGTGCAGTTAATGGGGCATTTTAAATGATAAAAATGAAAATGAGATAATGGTTCGCCTGAACAGAAGCCATTTATAAATATTTTGAACCTCATATGATGGAATCATACTGAAACTTAGAGAAATTTGATCCCGCATCAATTTTTCTGGTATGTAAATAACTCTTGTGCTTTCCTTGGTCTTTCAATAGAATTCATTCACAATTTAATCAAAATACCAGCTACTGCCAAAGCCAAAGGGAAGGTGACCCAGCAAACATGTACTTCCCTTCTCATAAATATTAGAAAAGATTATTTACAATTAAATAAATGCATTTAATATTAAAGGGTCATTCCATATATTCATTTCATTAAGGAGCAGAAATAGTGCAAATTACATTTATCTTACACAGAAAGTTCAAAGAATATTTAAAGGAAAACATAATTGTGTTGATCAGTTAGTATATTTGTCTTAGTTTATAGTTGGGATTGTTAAATATGTCAACATAAAAATGTATCTGTTAAATGATAACATAAATGTATACTAAAATATAAACTAGATATACTATACTATACTATATTATACTATACTATACATTAGAAGTTGGAGCCAAGATAATAACCTAGGTCATCCATTATAGCTTCAGAATTCTTTACAGGTAACAAAATGACCTCAAAACCTTTGTTGATTTTCTGGATCAACTAACAAATATCTACCTCTTATAGGTTAGTCTATTACTCGTGTCTTTATATAATTGAATGTTCAAAATCTTCTAAAAGCCCTGATATGTTGAAATATAAAGTAATGACATTCAAAACACAGCTTTTCTCCAAAGAATAAAAGAGATAGTTTTTCCTGAGAGTTTGATAGCTTTGGAGAGCCGTGAAGGCACCATGCTCCATTGTGGAAGAGGGTATAAGAACTTTCAAGAATTATAGAGTGAAAGACAGTCATGCATCATTGCACCTGTCAAACACATTAGTGGAGGCAAGCTATAGCTGAGCAAAGAGGTCTCTTACATAGGTTTTTGATGTTATAGCAGTTTCTTCTTAGAGTCAATGGAAGTCAACTGTCTGTTAAATTTAACAATACATCCCAAAGTTTAATCTAATAGTCACAACATTTTAGCTCGGGTCAGAAGTGGATATTTAAATGACTACTAAAAGGCAGTAAAAACTGCTCCACCCTTTTGCTCTTAATCTGCAACATTCCCTCGTTTCCAACTATAATGTTCTCAGACAGTCAGTCATTCCTAGAATCTCCCATATTGGTGTGGCTTCCTCAGAGAACATCAGTTCATATATACATATACTTATATGTACATGCACTCATACAAGTACATGTGCACCCACATATTAATATATCTATGTCATATATACGATATGTGAGAAAGAACAAGAGATAGGAACTGGTCAGGTATTTTGAGAAACAGGGATTTCAACTTTGTCTCTGGCTAGAAGACAGAAATTGGTTCTGTCCTGGCCAGAAGCTAGAAATGACACAAGTCTTTGGGTACTTTTACTTCTGGTCTGGTTTCTTATTATCTTTCTTCTTCTTTTACATAGCTTCCTAGAAGTTATATGTGAGCATATGATCTAGTTCCATCCATACAACTGGGATGGAGAGGTGTGTGGATACCTCATGGGTGTGCCAAGCAGATTAGTCAGCTCATCTTTCATGCCTCAATCCAAAAAGTCTTATTAAGCCCAAAACAATGACCCTCTTAGGCAACCCAGTTCTTGAGTTTTACTCTTGCTAAGTAAGGTCTGCTTGCTTCCTCTCTTTTATGTTCATACCTAAGAACCTATAACTAGCTCCTTTGTAAAATTTTGCCTTCTCTGCTGTCCATGAGCTTCATTCTTTGAGTATGCAAAACAAGAATCCAAAAGGCCACTGACCTGGGGTGGCTTTGGCAACTATCTTAGGGTTTCTATTGCTGTGAAGAGAAACCATGACCATGGCAACACTTATAAAGGAAAACATTTAATTGGGGCTAGTTTACAGTTCAGAAGTTTAGTTCATTATCTCCAGTCCATTATCTTCCTGTGAGCAGACATGATGCTTGAGAAGGAGCTGTGTGTTCTACATCATAATCCACAGGCAAAGGGAAGTGAACTCCATGTCGCACTGGCCATAGCTTGAGCATAGGAGACCTCAAAGTCCACCACCACAGTAACACACTTCCTCCAACAAGGCCATACCTCCTAATAGTTCCACTCCCTATCGGGACCATTTTCTTTCAAACCACAGCAACCATTGAATGTTCCAAAACTCTAGCCGTCACCTCCACCCCGAACTACTGCACATGTTAGGTAAGAAAGCTTCTGCATCATTTGGAAGACACCTGACATGTTTAGCAAAGCTTATTATACTTAAATGGAGGTAGGGTGGAATGACAGGAAAGATCTCGGAGACCTAAAGAAGGGAGAAGACTCCCTCACCCAGGATTTGGCACAAAGTGCCTCCCCAGCAAAGAGTCAAAGATTGCAGCACAATTATCACACGCTTAAGGACTTTCTTCCTTCCCTGCTGTAAACCTGTGGTTCTCTAGGACTTTCACCAGGAACCCTATTTACAGGGAAGGTACATGTACTAAACCCTTTGTGCAACCCAGGGTTTCCTGGTTTTACCTTCTCAGATTCCAGTTCACTCTAGGTCATTTCTATGGCCCCAC
>CABHPQ010161321.1:0-21823 GCA_902168405.1 Peromyscus aztecus | reverse complement strand
TTTTTTTTAACCATGGCTCTGCTAGGTACCTTCTAGCAGCAATAAAACTCTTGTCGCTTTCCATTGCATCTAGTTTTAGAGTAAGGCTTCCTGATTTCACTCTGCAGCATATTAAATAAAATAATCAATGTGCTCAGTCAGAGAAATTAAATGGAGAGCTTGTACAGCCACCTAGTCATGGCACTTTCAGCTGGGAACAGATGTCCTTGCTGAGGTTTGCTGGCTTTCTTGAGTATCTTTTTGTCTTTTGTGTATACCTCAGTTTGAATCAATAACACTAATAATAGGGGTGACGAGAATAATGGAAGAATCACCAAGGAAGATTTTTACAAAACCCATTCAGAGTTTCTTGAAGACTTGAGTATTATAAGTTGTAAGAATAATTCAAGAATTTTCAGAACTTTTCCCTGTGATGTAAGTTACCATCGAAGCAGAGTTGAGATTAAGTTTACAAACTTGGTGGGTGCTTTTCTCTATTCACTTCTGCTTCTTCATCCTTTGGGAATCTGGGTACAGCTGTCGTGTTTTCAGAACAAAGTTGTCTAAACAATGGAAAGTATAACAAAACTTTATGTCATTAAATGATAGCCAGGCATGCCTTTTATTTTTCTTACCCTCCAAAAAGTAAAGAGTCCATCCCAAGTCCTCTGTTTCTAGTAAGCATTCATCTTTTCTGGGTTAAGAAACCTGCTGCTAAAATATCTGATATCTAGTCATAGAATATGAAATTACTAGACGACATTCTTTCCACAGGCATTTTGGAAGTGGTTGTCAGGCATTGAAGGACATTATTGCCTAATTATTTCCACAGGGATCTTACCACTTTGATTATTTTGCCAAATTTAGATAACTCTGCGTGTAGTCAATAGGATTTAAGAATATTCAACTAATATTTTTGAACATATACAGGAATCCAAGTAGACATTATGTTGAAACCCATATATAAAGTACCTTGTAAAACCCACAGGAACTTGGGATCTTTGAGGCTTACTATGATTTGCATGCACCATGACATAAGCACAAGTTCTGTTCTTTCAGGCATTGGTTAAGGCTGTTAATTTCCATGATAAACATTTTTAGCATATGTTCTTCTACAATTTTTAATTTACACATAGTAATTATACAGTATTATGAGCTACAGTGTGACATTTCAATATACGTGTAATTCATGGTGTACATTATATAATTGATCATTAGCATACCCATCTTGTAAGATGTATCATTGTCTGTTGTAGGAGTAGTCAGGGAATGCTCAAAATTCTCCTTGTAAATATTTTAATGTAGACTATCACCGCTTGCCTCCTATGCTATTTTTCCTAGCCAGCTGCACCTTGTATTTCCACCCAGGCTGTCTTCAACCACACTCCTCCTGGCTCTTCATACTTTCCTCTGGCTCCCAATAAAAATCTCTAGATTATAAACATTACCGAAGATAACTGATTGGAGTGTCCAATCATCATATCTCATCAGAGTATGACAGAACGAACTACCTACATTTTTTATGTAATATATATCAAATATCTCACATTTAGCCGAGTTTTCCTCAGAATATGTAGATGATAAAAGGAGAAATTTACAGTTTGAAGCCACTAAAACGAAGCACTGTTTCGTTCAGACAAGAAAATTAGAGTACATACATAAAAACAAAGAAAAATAACGAAGTTGAATTGCCACAAAGGACACAGCAGCAAGTGTGATATACACATTTTGAATTTAAAATGTAGTTTTAAAATCAATACTTTTAATATTAGACACTGCCCCACTTTGAATCAGGTAATGTATTTGAAAATTTTGAGTGTAATTATTTGATTAACATTTTACTGAAAAACTCAGTTCTCAACTGATGTTCTAAATGGAGCATATGAATCAGATTGGGGCCTCAGATTACTCAGTGCTCAGACTGATGAGAAGATGTTTCTGCAAAGAGGATGTGTGCTGATTTAAGTTATCTTGAAAAGTTGGAGCCATGACGTTAACAGAAAGGATGATGGAGATCTTCAGTTTTCAATGAATAAAGCTAAAAATATAGATACAATAATGTAATGTATAATTGTTATATAATATCATGCATTAAATATATTCAATTACTAGATACAGTTTACTATATTTCGCATTTGCTTTTGTGTAATTTCATGTCACCAGAAAATTATTCTGCTATGTATTATTATTCACAAAAGTAAGAACATAATTAATCTTATTTTATCTTCCTTTTGACACTTTTAAGTATGATTATGGATTTAACTTAATGAACATTATTACCAGTTCTCCATACTTTTAGTTTTCGTGATTTGGAGGACTTGACAGCCCAATGATCATAACTATTACAAACTACAGTGACACTCACAATAGTTTTCACGCACTTTTGTTTTCTTGTGGAGACTGAGCCTCCACCTAAGCAAATGCCTGAGAACATTTGCCGAGAACATTGTAACCCTGAGCAATAATGCCAGCTTTCCTGAATTTTTTTATTGTAAACAGACAGCACATCTGTGACATTAACATAGGTCTTCGACTTTTGTTACTAAAGGCCCACTCATTTTTAGTCTCATATAATACCATCTCATTTTATGACATATTACACATCCACATAGCCATATTCATGCACTTCTTCTTTAAGCTATTAGACAGACAGACAGCCACATAGAAGGCCAATGTTAGAGTTTGACACAGGAATAAACAACTTAACCTTATACTACAGAATATAGTTACATTGAATTGCAAATTATAGAAGTTGTCTGGAGGTTGATGAGATAAAAATTCTCATCTAATAAGCTGGAGATGGGCAATGAGAAGCCAGAAGCCAGGAAATTTCAAACTCTTTTAGATCATTCTGACTCCATCAACTAAATTACCTTTCTCTGAGATATTTTCAAGGTCTGAAATAAAGTACTTACAAGAGGTCATTACGACTTTTGGCACCCATCAGAGAAGATCTAATGTCTTGTAGCAAATATAAGGGTCTAAATGCATCACTGTAAGTGTCAAGCTAAGGAGAGCATTCTCCTCCAGTTGACCCTTTCTGCCCCTGTCTCTTATGCTCTTACCATATGAGCAGTCTTCAGCGAGCTAGCTATCATCCTAGTCAGCAGACTTTCACAACAAAGGTAACTCTTTAAGAGATATTCTCCTAATACTGAAATCTTTGAGGAGGCTTAGAATGAAAATATTAGCTATGTGTTACTATCTAGGTGATTATCAAATAGCCTTGCTGTTTTTGATATGGTTTACTCTTTGTAATATTTCTGTATTAATTTTAAGTATCCATGTCATTCAATGCTTACAATGTTTTTATTACACAAATGGCCATATATGGATATACTATTATAATCAAAAAATCACTACACATCAAGGAAAAATAAAAAAAAACTAGTGTATTAAGAATCATTATCCCATTCCAGGCCAGCCTGGGCTACCAAGTGAGCTCCAGGAAAGGCGCAAAGCTACACAGAGAAACCCTGTCTCGAAAAACCAAAAAAGAAAAAGAAAAAAAAAAAAGAATCATTATCCCAGCTTAAAAGGGTTGATATCTACTATAATATGCAAGTTAGACAATGGATGGTATCTACTACCATATGCAAGTTGCTCAAGGGCAGGTATCTACTATAATACAGAAGTTAGATAGGGGTTGGTATCTATTGTAATATGAAGTGGAACAAGGGCTAGTATCTACTTAATATGCAAGCTAGACAAGGATTGTTATATACTATGAAAGACAACTTAGAGAAGTGGTAGTTATCTACTATGACATACAAGTTAGACAAGGGGTAGAATCTACTATAATATGCAAATTAGACAAGGGTTGGTAGCTACTATAATATACAAGTTAGAAAAAGGCTGGTATCTACTATGATATGCATGTTAGAAATGTATTATATTCAAAAGACTAAAATAAGTAAGTTCAAAATAACTGGATTCCAATCCTAAGGCTCTCCCTGATGTAGGTGAATTTCTAAATGGTTTTATTAAATAAGAAAACATGGAGTCAGATATAGGGGTGAAAGCCTTAGAGAGATCAGGGAAATAGGAAAAGTCACCAACCAGCCAACCTTACCTTACCAACTCTGCAGCTTCCAAAATGGGAGTTACTTCCTGTCTACCCACCTCTATGCCTTGGTGTTCTGCCTTCTGATTTGCTCTCTCTGTTCAGCTATATCACTTCCTCTTCCTACCCAGCTCTGTGACTTCCTGTCTGTCCATATGGACTTCCAGACCTCCATGGTTAACTAGTTTTGGAATTTAAGGCATGTGCCCCTACACCTGACACTGTTCCCTAGTGTGGCCTTGAATACACAGAGATCCTGCCTGCCAAGTGATAGGATTAAGGGTGTGTGCTACCGCTGCCTTACTTCTTTGTTTACTTGTAATGACTGGCCTTTGTCCTCTGATCTCCATTTATTAAAGCACAAATAAAATATCACCACACCCTGAGGCTTGTAACCTAGGTGAATATGCTATTATCTTACACTGATATAGGGATTCTTGATTAGGGCAGTGCACTGAGTGGGTAGATCATTTAAAATATAATTGTTAACACATAACAATCAAAGATGATATACTTTTTGCCAGTACTATAGGAAACTGAGTTTCTCCAAGAAAACTGAGTACTGTTGCCCAGTATGTTCTAAGGCTACTGAGAAGTCAGGTGAGGAAATATGGGCTGGGAAATGATATCTCTGCAAGGACTGCTCATCTTCACAGCAAGGATGGGCCAGGAATCTGAGAAAATGCTAAGCAAGTAATTTTCTCACTGTGGTTATTTATTCATTTATTTAATGATGGTTTTGAAGTAATTATACCCATTTCAAAGTTGGGAGTGAGTG
Organism: Peromyscus aztecus; assembly: GCA_902168405.1. Taxonomy (NCBI): domain Eukaryota; kingdom Metazoa; phylum Chordata; class Mammalia; order Rodentia; family Cricetidae; genus Peromyscus; species Peromyscus aztecus. The sequence goes on along the minus strand of CABHPQ010161321.1, from coordinate 17,003 downwards.
ATTGAAATTCCAAAAGTGTCACTGACTAGTTCCTTGGTATTTAGCATAGCAGGTAAGACTTTTTCTGTTCCAATGTATCAGTGAACTTAAAAGTCTTGCTTGTCCATAGTAAAAAGGTGAGGAGAAAATTATAAGTGATCTATTTATGGCTCACATTTTGTGGATGCTAAGATAATGCTGAACCGTATGATTAGACTTCTATTTACAAGTCTCTGGAGGTGGCCTCTGAAAGCTAAGACTTCATCTTCCTTTACAGTCAAGTACTTTGGACTAATTAAACCAAATGTTGTTGCATGTTTCCTGGGCTAGTCCTATAATTAGGAGGATTCCTAGGCCTCACAGATCACACTTGAATCCCCCAGCCTTTACATCCTTGAAATGAGTGGAATTTGGTCATTGTCGAATAAATATCTTTATATTTCCTACAATAAAGTCTATTATTTAGGATATGATCTATTAAAAGTGTTTAGTTGTTCAAGTAAGTGTCATGTCCATATGTTTATGTATGTGTATACATGTGTGTGTGTGTGTGTGTGTGTGTGTGTGTGTGTGTGTGTGTGTGATATAGTTGTAATTTCAATCCACACTGCTGTGGTAGAAGTTCAGAGCATGCTGCTTCCAGGTTCCTGCTTTTCAAACTAATGCATGAGGTTTTTTTTTTTCTAATCTTAATTAGAAGAAACACTACTAGACCAAGAAGTGCTTGACTTATGAGTTTGTCTTCCACATGTGTACAATTTTAATTGCAGCGCAGCATCACATGCGTGGGAAGGTGTAGTCAGGAGAGTGATAGCTGGTTTGCTTTGGCACATTTATTTCAGAAATCCAGGGCAAATAAGCTAAAATTACTTACAGATTTTATGTATATGTGGATTTTCTGAGAAGAGGGTTCAAATTCTATCAGATTACCCAAAGGATCCATGACCTTGAATTATTAAAAAATTAAACTAATAAATGATTTGGTAACTGAAAATTCATAAAGCCTCCTCATAAGACACTTAAAGAGCAGTGTAAAAAGGGACATTGTTTTAAATGAGCTGAAGAATTATTCAATTTATGTAAATATTAAACATAATTCACTTAGAGCAATGTATAAATTTAAACTTTCCCTCTTATAATTGATATAAATATAAAAGTAAACACACTGTCTTGTTAACTTTTATGTTTTTGAGATTCTGATTACAGTATTTCTCCCTTCCCTTTTCCTCTTGTAAATTCCCTCATATGCTCCTCATTAATCTCTTTCAAATTCATGATCTCTTTTTCATCAATTGTTACTGCATTCATTTATGTATATGTAAATATATATTCCTAGACATATAATTCCACTGTTCTGTCTGTACAATGTTACTTTTATGGTTTTTTTTTTGATAACTGTGCTCTTCCCTGGGAAAGACTACTTATTTCTCCTACTCTCAGCATTCCTTAGTTGCCTGTAGATTTTTTTTTAAATAAATTTTCATAGAATTGCCAAAAGTTGATTCTAAGAGGAAAAGTAAACTCACACCTAGTCTCGTGTGAACAGTTGTTTCAAAGTTGCTGTGTCTTAAAGGCTTCACTCCTTTTGTTTTTCATCTTATTGTATATATATTTTTAAGTAGTACATTCCATAAATTTTCAGTGAGTATATGAACTACAGGCCTCCTTAGGGCATTTGCACATCTACTTAGTTTGGGCTGCCTGCCCCCAACAGCTCTTCCTGACTTCCTGAACTCATGTCCGCCTAAACCTTTCTCCACCAGGTATTCCCTTTCCACTGTGTCTTGCATGCACTCCTATTCTCCTCACCCCAGTCCTTAAAGCCGCTTTCTCTCTCTCAAGTGATTGGCTTCCTACTTTCGTGGCTCCTACCCATATTCACTCCTACGTAACAACACATTCTCACATACCACAAACCAGTGCCCACATGTCAGAGAACATGTGGTATTTGCCTAGTTACCACACTACAGAGATTTTCAGTTCCATCCATTTCCCCTTAGATTTCATTTCACTTTATGGAGGAATAGCATTTGGTTTTGTATATGTACCACATTTTCATTATCTATTCATGCTCAGGAGGCCATCTACTCTAGGTCCCTGTCCTTGGTATTGTAGGGACACTGATTAAACATGGATTGCAAGTGCTGCTGTGGTAGGATATAGAAACACTAAATCACATATAAATCTATAAAGTTGCTTTGGCTTCTGAAGCTTTTTCTAACCCGTTGTACACGCAGAAGAAATGAACTTTGCTGGTGACATCTGGTTGATGTACATGATCAGTTCTTCAAGATCGAGTCATAAGGTGTGGAATTGCTGGGATAAAGGACACAGTTTTTCAATCACTGGAGCACAAGGTCTGGAAGCTATAAAAAGATTTTACTGGGAGTAAGTTTCAAAGGGCCACAGTCTCTTCTTTTTTCTTTCTTTTCCTTTCTTTCTTTCTTTCTCTCTTTCTTTCTTTCTTTCTTTCTTTCTTTCTTTCTTTCTTTCTTTCTTTCTTTCTCTCTCTCTCTCTCTCCCATCCGCTCCTCCCCCTCTCTCTTTCTTTCCTTCTTTTTTTGTCAACTAGAGAAAACTTTATTGCCCACTGATAGCTTTTATATGTTGATCAGTTTTCCCCTTAGGTTTCTGAATGAACAATCTGAAAGACAGAAAAGACAATTGTAATTGGAAATTTCTCTCCTGCCTGCCAGTTCCTGAATAACCATTCAGAGGCTTCATATTAGTTATAAATGTTTGGACAGTGGCTCAGGCTTATTACTAGCTAGCTCATACATTTAAATTAACCTATTTCTATTAATTTAAGTATTGCCATCTGGCTGTGGCATTACCGTTCTGCTGGCATGTTATTCCTTGAGCGGCTGAATGGCTTCTCCCAGACTCTGTCCTTCTCCTGTATTTCAGCTTGAATATTGTGCAAAGCTCTATCCTGCCTTGTCATAGGCCAAAGCACCTTTATTTATCAAGCAATGGTTAAAAAAAAATATTCACAGCATACAGAAGGGTTATCCCACAGCAGGCAACAGCATACATTGTCCTGTGAGTCTCAGTTAAGTGTAACAAGATTGCTGAACTGCTAGTAAGCCACTCATACCTGTACTATTCAGAGCTCTGAACTGCGAATTCCTTTCAGTCAACACACTTACCATGTAGTCTTAAATAAAATTCTCAGCCAGGCGGTGGTGGAGCACGCCTTTAATCCCAGCACTCGGGAGGCAGAGTCAGATGGAACTCTGAGTTTGAGGCCTCCCTGGGCTACAAAGTGAGTTCCAGGAAAGGCGCAAAGCTACACAGAGAAACCCTGTCTTGAAAAAATAAAAATAATTAAATAAATAAATTAAAAAATAAATAAATAAATAAATAAATAAAATAAATTCTCATAGAAAGGGAGTTAGTAACCCTAATAACAGAGCTCCTTAGCCTACTTATTTCAGTAAATGATCTGTGTGTGAAGAGTGAGCATTTGGTAACTCAGTTTCTTCTGTGGCCAGACATGAGAGGTTGTATTAGCCAAGTCATTTGTAAGTTTTCATAAAAAGGATTAAAATGTGAGTATCGGATTCTCAAATTAAGTTAAAAACTTGGCTGAGGAATTTTTAGTAATATGAATTGATCTTGAGAATCAGGGTTCTCAATGAGCTTTCCTTTCTCAGGAGAAAAAAAAACCTGTATCTTAATAAAAAGTCTAATTAATTCTGATTTGATCCAATAGAGGTATCAGCCTTTGGACTAAAATACTTGGTAAAAACAAACAAAAAAAATTAGAGTTTTCTTTAGCTAGCTCTTCCTAGAACATCAGAATAGTCTATTAATTATAATGTAAATTAAAATAATAGTTCCCCTTGATATTAGTTTCCCTAAAATAATTCCACATATGTATGTTTCATCCTTTGTGAAAACATAATAAATGTGCCAAGAATGTTTAACATTTTATAAAGTAAATATTCAATTTAATTTAAAAGCACAAAATTGAAATAGTTTCGCTAGCAATTAGACATTTAACATTTAAACAGACATATTTACTTTGGTTTAATAATGTTATGTAGCATGTATGCATTTAGCATTAGCCAATCATTACAATTTTCTTTGCTGGATTCAGCCTGTACTATACCTCTACATCAACACTAATTTTGACAATGTGACTCCAGCACAAAAGCCAATTTAAAAACAAAAATATATTTTCCAGGTAAGTATACATTTGTATTGACTTTATTTTCTTATGAAGTACAGCCATTGTAAGCCTCACTACAAACCATGACCTCTAGATTCACTATTACTGATAATAAAACCATGACATATAGTAAGTAAAGGGGAAGGAAGTGATGGAAGAAACAAAAAATATCCAGGTTGGGTTCATGTGAAACAGTCATATAGAACTTAATGTATAAAAAATAGAAAATATTTTGCAAGGTAGTATTAACCTGTTTAATTATATTAAGGCAATATGTTTTCCTGAATTTAACTGTTCCTATGAAAATATACAGAATTTTATTAAATATTCTGAGCATTTAATCCCACAGCTATGTCTACACCAATACTGGAAGCATTACAGATGGGAATTAATTGCATGTATGTGTGATAGTATCTTTTTTTAGTTTGTAATCTCTGCTTTCTTTCAAATCAGTGCATGGACTGAATATGTCAATGATGGTGTGGAAGGGTACCAGAGTGAGCCTTTAAAAATGCTTTCTGTGACTTAGAGAAAGAGACTCTGCTTTCTAAGTTCATTCATGCCAATGTGCAGCACGCATGTCCACCTTAGTAAGTTAGTGTATGTTGTATTTGAAACTTCAATCAAGTACACATTTGTGCTTGGAGACTCGGTTTACATTTTTCTCTATGCCTGAATGGAGGAAATATATTAATTATCAAGAGAATTTCATTTGAATTTTAGGATCTAAAGGCTCTGAAAACTAAACGTTTTTTGGTCTTTTGTAATCAAAACAGAAGTATAATAATGGGACTTTCATTGTTTTTTGTGTGTTTCTAATATTAATATAACTATTAATACATTTACAGCAATATAAATAAAGTAATGAGTCTGTATGTTAGGAAGCATTGGTATTCTTTCAGGGTAACACTGCCTCTTCAAACATTTAGACCTGAGTCCACAATCTCTCATGTCTAAAACTCTCCTCGGATATGTTACTGTAAACAGTTCCTAGATACTTTCATCTTATTGTACATTAGAAGTGATGAGTAGAGTCGGTCTGGCATGATTTTCCTACCACCAGTGGCATCTGCATCCACACCTCACCCGTTAGCCTGTAACAGAACTGGCTCTTCTCTTGCTTATTTGCGGCCACCCTACCATTTGCACATGACTTCTATAATCACAATCACATCTCGCAACCACCCCATCAGTGTGCACACTCACATGTCTCAGGATCCTGCTTTCCTGCAGCATCCTTCCTAAAGCTGACAAATGCTTGTCCTCACCTCATACTACATCATTTCTCTGTTCTTGTATTACATTAGGATTTGATTTCAGTAAAGCATTACTCATTCATAAAGCTGTTTTTTACTTCCTTCTTAGCTTAAATATGTTGTTCATTTTGTTTTATTTTGTTGTTTGCTGTGTGCCTCAAGACTCTATCTCCTACTTCTCTCCTGGCATTAATGACCAGGTGACTAATGTAGTCTCATGCTTAGAAGTTTGCGAGTGGGCCACTATCTTCCTGCTGTGCTTATTGGCTGTCCACCACTATGGGCTATCTAACAGGAATTCAAAATAGATGTTTTCAAATGAGAGCTGTTGATTTTTCCCTTACCAACGTATTCATCTACTATTTTAAGTTTTTAATCTTAGTAAATGGAATCCTCACTCATCACAATTAGTCCATGAATTTTGAGTCCATCTTAAAAATAGATGACTTACATCCATACTTCCTTACTGTATAAATGTCCATGACACTCTCTTTAAGTTAAATGTTAAATTCTATCACTTTTCACCATGACTGCTGCTCTGTTCTTGTCCAGTTCACTGTTACCTGACACTGAGATTACCATCCACCCACTTCCTAATTGTTAACCTTCAGCTGCCAGAGGCAGGCTCTTTCTAAAATGCAAATAATTTTATGTATCTCTCCTCAAAATCTCCAACAGCTTATCATATTCAAATGTGAGGAAAACTCTTATCCCCAACATAACTGAAGGAACGCAATCAAGCAAATACTTGCATATGCATGTTTAGAGCAGTACTAGTTACAAAAATCAAAAATGAAGATGTATTCTGAAATACCCACACATATCACCAGCTGATGACTAATGAATAAAGTATGTACATATAATACAATATTATTCAGTCTTTAAGGGGAATGGAACATCAATACATGCTATAGCATCAATTAATGTAAAAATATTTGCTAAAGAAAGATGCCAGCCATGAGAAACTGCATGATCTGTGATTCTTTTCACATTAAAGGCACAGAACACCTGCACAGGAAACAAAGCTCATGCCTGCCTCTTCACTTCCCAAGAACCAGTCCCCGTGTGAGCCACGCTGCTCTCTGGGCTTCTTCTTGATCACTCAGCATTTCCTCTGAGTTTACAGATTGTTTTATATTATGCTATTTTAAAAATAAAATTTATTTTCAGTAATACAAAAGAATCACAGCTATCACACATTTTAGGGAAGTAGTGGCTGAATCTCAGTGTAGATCACTTCCAGCCATGCTTCCGGCCATGTTTGATAATAACTGGTAACACACACACACACACACACACACACACACACACACACACATACATACACACACACACACACACACACATGATACACACATATTAAATTATTACACTGGGACTTTTTAGAGTAAAACTAACAAAACTGAATTATGAAGCTAGATTTCCATTGGCATTTGCTACTTCGACAGTAAAAATGTATTTTACAAATGGAATACTGAATGACCATAATACAATGCTAAGTATAGAGAAATGAACTCCCCTGGTAAGTGTGGCAACAGCTTTTGAAATGGTCTTAGTTTCAAGTCTTAAGAGCAAACAACTGAACATGCCTTCTTTCTCATTTCTTTCCTGTGAGAACTGATGCATTTTTGAATGGTTACTATAGGTTTTATGTTTCATTTTGAATTATTTGGCTGTGTCTATGTCTGGGTAAAAGGGAGTGCTGGTGAACCCCACAGAGTACTCAGACCATCTCCTTCTCCATGTACTTTCAAGTGAAGTGTGTGTCAATTTCGTTTTTTCATTTTTTGTCGGGAGATTTATAGCAAGTTGCTTTGTATTTTTTTTTCCTTTTTTTTTTTCTGAATGAAGTCAGCAGCATTCTAAACAGAATCTTTTCCTGTGAATGGGTTGCATGCAGCTGCATGCAACTCTTTCAGAAATATCAGGAAATGCACTCATTGAACTACATTTCAAAAGTGTTCTGGAAAGTGGCTCATGGGCCTTTCTTATGACTTGCCTAATGTCCTTGGATGGCTATTTGTTCTTCTCATGTAGTATCGGGTCTGCAGAGAAATAGCCTCAGCCTCCTATTTTTAGGTCAAAGGGCAGGAAAATATCACCCCAAAGCATTTCCAATTAAATGCCCATTTAGTTTTCTGTAGTATTAAAACAAAAGGAAACACTTTCAATTCTGTCTGTTTCGCCTGTTAGAACTGGTTGTGGATGATGCCTTGGTGCATTCAAGTGAACAGGAATCCACCCATAAGCTCAGCTGACCCTTTCCTACACTGGAAAAAAGCAATACACTGCAGCAAGCAGGTTGGTTTCTCACTGGGCAAATAGGATTCATAGTTGAGCTCAAGAAAAAAAATCAGCTCTGTATAGCAGGAAAATAAAAACACATTCTGGAGAGGGGACAGAATTGAAGAATGTACAATAACATCCATGGCATGAATAGATCACAGTCATTCTCAAAATCGGCAGGGAAGATGAAACTTGAGAGGGAGAGAGAAAAGTATATTTCATTCTCTTTTCAGAAAATAAATATCAGTTTTTGCTAAACCATATAGTGTGCATTTCCAGGATCCTCTGTGATGTTTGGAGATAGATTATTTACATATAGGTTATCTATCTATCTATCTATCTATCTATCTATCTATCTATCTATCTAACTTCTATCTATCTATCCATCTATTGATTGGTTATCTGTCTATCTAATACCCATTTACTATCTACCAACCTAGGTATCATGCGGCATCTTTCAATAAAACTTATTAACATAACCACAGCTTCTCTTAACCCTAAGTCACTTATTAAATAAGAAATTTGAAATTTACTTTGTGCTACTTTGCAAGGTATGACACCTCATTATTGCAGCAGTCAACCTGATATGTAATGGACATCACTCTGTACTTCCCCCAGCAGAAGCTTGCTTTTTTTGATCAACAACTCCTCATTCTTTCCCTCTCTGGTTCTTTAGTTTCTCTTCAGATGTTATCCAAACAAAACAAAGGGAATTATAGATAGGGTATGGAAAAGGGGAACCCTCATGCATTGATGATGAGCAAGTCAATCAGCAGAGTCACAATGGAAAACAGTATGAAAGATCTTGGAAAAACTAGAGGTATAGAACTGCTTTGCCTAGCAGTCCTGCTTCTGGGAAAGGATCAAAGTCAGTAAATCAGAAGTATCTTTTCCATTACAGTGTTATTTGTGATAGCCAAAATATAGAAACAGCTCATGTCCATCGGCAGATGAAGAAAATGTAGTGTAATGTTGGGGAGATAGATTATTTACTTATTGATTATCCTCCAACAAAGTCTTTACTCAGGGAAAGGAAAGAGCCAAATCTCATAATTTGTCCTCTGACCATGATATGAATGCCATGCACTGCAAACAAACAAATAAATAACAAACAAACAAATAAAGAAATGGGGTAATTTTTTAAAAGAAAATGTGATAGAGCTACACAAGTGAATGATTTCAGCCAATCATGGGAGGGTGCTTGTTATTTGCAACAAAATGAGTGAACTTAGAGTACTTTGTGTTAAGTGAAATAAACCAGCCTCAGAAGATAAATGCTCCTGTACCTCTCTACTTTTAGATTTAGTGAAGCTGAATTTACAGAAAATATGTGGTTCTGCTTTCTCTGTGGTGTTTTCACCCTTGTCTTCCTTCTTATTCTCCCTTGCCAGGCTACTTCACTGACTCTGATTTGATCTTCTGTTTGTTTTTGCAAACAGAGAATTCTGTAGTCTATCTGAATTCAGTTGCTTTTCTCTTAATACCTGGAATTGGAGAGCTTGGTTTGTCTTCCTTGTTGTTTTCAGGTATTTCCAAAAGATACGCATTCTGCTCTTGTTTCTGAGGTTGTGAGGTCTTACGTTAGTCTGTGCTCTACTGAAGAATGCTTGGAGCCTTTAGCACACTCCAGCTTTTTGTCCTGGAAATCTGAAACGTCCTCTATCTTTACTGAGATCTTTCTCAAAGGTTGTAATTGAAGCTTTCCTTAGTAGTCCTGTGTAGATGTTTGCTGTGGGATGTTCTGTATGACAAATGTGTTGCTAATAAAATACTGATTGGCCAGTGGCTAGGCAGAAAGTATAGGCGGGACTAACAGAGAGAATAAAAAGAACAGGAAGGCAGAGGGAGTCTCTGCCAGCCACCACCAGGACAAGCAGCATGTAAAGATGCCGGTAAGCCATGAGCCATGTGGCAATGTATAGATTTATAGAAATGGATTAATTTAAGCTATAAGGACAGTTAGCAAGAAGCCTGCCACGGCCATACAGTGTGTAAGCAATATAAGTGTCTGTGTTTACTTGGTTGGGTCTGAGCGGCTGTGGGACTGGCAGGTAAAAGAGATTTATCCTGACCGTGGGCCAGGCAGGAAAACTCTAGCCACAGATGTTTCACATGCTTTCTATCAAGGAGCTATTATCAAACAAAGCAATTGGATAAATTGTCCAGCTACCCTCAACCAATATTCTTTGCTAGTGATATAGAGAAGAACCATGTCATCAACAGATACTTCTTATGTTTGTTTTCTACAATTATTCACTCACATTTGACAAAAATTTATTATGGAGTCTTAATAACTTAAATGCATGTTATTGGCTAATAAAGAATAGGTAATAGATGAGTGATGGCCCAGTTTCATTCTACAACCTTAATCATAGAACATTTTATCTTTTAAATATGGATATCAATCTCATTAAGATTCCTTCAAAAGCCAAGTATGTGTATACCGATACACATATGTACATTGTATGGGTACATGCATGCTTATCTCTATATATCTAACAAAATATATGCTGCAATTATCTCTTTTGTTTGTTGGCTTTTAAAGTTTCAGTATTAGCATTAGTTTATTGTACATTTTTCAATATAGACTACCGAGTCATGGAAAACTGCTTCCTTCATTGTTTAAGATACTTCTGACACCAGATGTGTAGGGTTGTTTCCCATGCCAAGCAACTGTCCATTTGTCAGTGAACACCAACTAAGTGCCCTGTAGTTTAATTTTATTCTCACCCCAAATACTGCAGTCATCACAGACCCCACTATGAAAGACTCAGTCCTTTAGAAGAACCTCTGCATCAGGCTCCAATAAGAAGGCCAGGCAAAGCCTCTGCTTTTAACCAGCCAGCTGTAAACTGTTAAGAGTCCCATAAGATTTTATCATTATATAAAATGGTGCAGATAGATCTCAGGAAAAGAATTTACTTGCATTGTCAATTATGGGATTATTACAAAGGGATGCTACACCAGGACAACCAGGTGGAAGGATGCTTATGAAAGGTCAATGGCAGGAGGAACACATCCTTCCTATCTTATTTCAAGGAAACAGGAGGATGTACAAGAGTTACGTGAAAATTCTATAACATATGACATATTTAAAGGACTTGAATACCTGTTTATTAGTATTCTGGCAGAGGGAGCTGAGTTCTAGTCTTCGGCCAATACTGTAAGATAACAGTAATTCAAAACATTTTCATTTATTTATTTGCCCTAATACATTCCCAAAGTCAGTATACAGTATTGTTTGGGTGCTAATGCCTAAGACATATCTGTACATATTCAGTTCTGTTGCAGTTTTCTCAGATGTTTTCATGATTGGTTGAATGTATAGATAAATCCAAGTAAATGCATGAATTGTTGTAGATACGTGTGTGTGTGTGTGTGTGTGTGTGTGTGTGTGTCCTTGTCCTCAATGTTGATAAGTGTCATTATGTAGCAGGATACTGGTATAAACAGCTCATAAACCTTAAGCTGTACACCATCCAAGTAGCCTGGTGATGTATCACACAGCCCATTGCATCTTGACTGGGAATCACACTTTTGTCCAGCACTTGCAAACTGGATATGCTTCTCACCTATTAGTAGTTTAGTAGCTGTGTTGCCCATGCAGCTATGAGACATTACATTGCTTTTGCATTAGTATCCCTTGTGTATAGTAGCTGAATGCACATATCAGTTCTGCTTCACTCAGCTCACTTTGTGCCATCATGTGAGCACAGTGTCATGTCAGCTCATCACAACAGGAGGAGCAATATGGATTAGTTAGACACATTCAGAGACTACATTTGAAAATAACTTCCTCCATAGTATATTACTATAATTAGTATATCTCATTAGCAATTATTAACATTCGACTCTTTCTACACCCAACATATACTTCATCATAGGTTTATTTGTACAGCAAAACCAAAGTACACACGAAATTTGGTAGTAGCAACTGTTCAAGACATGCACTGACATACTGGAACTTACCTCCCACAAATAAGAAGAGGGTCTAGTAAAATTGACACTTTTTAAGTGTCTCAAAGTAAGCATGAAGATGTGTCATGTTCTACACAAGAATACAAGACAAAAGCAACTATGTGACAGAAATGATTCACTACTGAGGTTAAGGAAATGATGTGAAGTTCTTTCTGCAGAAAGGTATTGGTTTCTAGCCGTCGGGAGGAACAACACTGAAACTGTCACCTGGTTTGTCATCCTGCTTTCTAAACCAGCTGTACTTCTCACTTCAGTCTTACTCATTCTGCACCCTTCTTTCCACAGAAAGTATTGCTTCAGTAGTTATCCTTGATTCCATCCTCCATGACACTTGGGCCTACTACATGGCATCACATGGGAGTGACGACAGCCAGTGAAGTAGGTGTGCACCTGGATCTTTATGAGCTCTGATTTCCCCGTGCAGAAAGAAAATAGGCATGCACATGAAAGTGTGTTTGATATAAAGGGATAGTACCATGTACCCATCTAGAGTGCAGCTTTTATCTGAACTCTTTTAGAGAAAGATAAATCAATCCTGATGACACTTTTGCATTTTTCATTTAATCTCATTTCCTTTAGTCCTTCAGAACATGACAGAAAAAAATGCATTTACTCAAAATTGGGAAATATCATGCACACGTATGTCGAGATATACATCCCATTAGCATTACTCTCATGATCTGTGCCGAGGGTTTCAATCTTTATATTTTGATCATACATACAAAAGTAAGAGTGGTTATTGTAGTGGGTAGCCATTCCAACCTTGATCTGGAAGTTCCAACCCCCATTGAGGCTTCAGTAACTGTCATGCCTACAAGGCGGGGCCGAGAGAGGACCCTGAAGACCCGAGATCTGGATGCACAGGCTTTCTTGGTTCCCGGACCCTGGACGCTGGAGGTAGACTGAGCAGAGTTCTCCAGAGAACACCGCCGGACTGTGCTACGTCTTTCCAAGACCCTGCAACCTACCTATCCCGTCATTTGTGAGTTACGCCACTAAATAAACCTCCCTTTTAACTACATGGAGTGGCCTTAATAATTTCACCAATAGGTTATTGACATCTGAAAAGCACCATTGGTCTTCTTAGTCCTGAGTAGTCTCATCCAACTCTATGGTGCATTTGGTAAATGGTTGTAACTCATTCCTGTGTAATAATCAATGACTTGTACTACTAACCAGAGCCAAACTTAGAAGTGTTTATATATTAAAATTATTTAGTAACGCAACTGTCCTGAGTCTTTGGAGCAAAATATCTTATATTAATGAAAAGAACATAAGAAACTATAAGAGTTCTATGAATACTAACTTTACTAAATTAGGGACTATTTAAAACTGAATTTAAATAGTATTATCCTTCATTTTCTTCTGCAAAGTTCTTATCTTGGAGAAATAAAATACTATATCACAAAAATTTTAAAAAATATAAGCTAATCAGAATATATACATATGAATGAGTTAATATTTAATTCTATATATAACTATATAAATTTTATGATATTATTATTATTATTGAGCATGAAATTGAAATGATTACAGGTTAACAAATAGTTAAATGATTAGGTTAACAAATAGTCTTTTAAGATCCTACAGTTCTGCTGAATGTCAAATGGGGGATCCTCTATAATTATTTACCTTGTGAGATGAATTTGACAATTACTACTTATGTGATAGAAACATCTGCAAACCACCTCGACCCTCTCAAAGAAAGATTAGGGTCATGATTAGAGAATGATATCTGGCATCCTTTTATCTCCAATATGAATTCAGCTCTCCGTGTGCAGTGGCAGAGGGAGTTAATGTAATGAAAAGGTTCTAATAATCAGGCAGATGGTCCTGAGAGATGGCAGGGATGGATATGAAAATTGTTTGCATCCTTCTTTTGTTAGCTGGGTTTTGTAATTCTATATTTATTATGATAACTTGATGTTTATTGACACCATATGCTAATACGAGGTAAACACAGGATGGCTTGGTATTTAGTTGATGCACTGTTCACTGAACTTCACAGTGAGCTAAATGATTTTAAATAAGCCAATATAAACTAGCCATATGTTGGTTTTTAACAGCAATGGTAAATTACAGAAGAATTTGACTGACTATGTGGAGATATATATTTTTATGGGGAACATGCACTAAAGATTTCTTTCTGGTACTGAAGTTTGGGGCTATCCTCAGTGGCTGTACTATGTATATTTGACAATATATAAGGATTTTTATTCTCACTACTAATTCAGATTTTGCTACCTACCTCTTCCACTCATCACACCTATGCAAATCTATATTATCACAAAGGACATGCTAGAAATGTGATTACTTCTAAATAATATATAGTTAGAAGACACTTAACATAGAGTATTTATGAGATATTATTTCATAAAGCAGGGCTTTACTATATAGAGCTATGAGAAAAAGGTGGAAGGGGGATAATAAAAAATAATAAAGTATTGATTGGTGTTTGTGTAGATCTCTAGAATATGAAGTCTCATGATAAATATTGGATCAATTATGCAACATCTGTTGTTTATAGGAGGCCCAGTCTGTGGTATCAGCATCTGATAAACAACAGAAGTGTACTATTACACTAGTGGAATCTTGGGAGTTAAAGACTGGGAGGTCAGCAGATTGCAGTGTCAGATAGACTCCCACTTAACTGTCCATGGTTTCAGTTGTTTTCTCTAATTTCCAGCCTCCTTTATAGAAGCATGAATTGCCTCTGAAAGTCCTCCATCCTGATAACAAATGCTATCATTTCATGGCTGAGGATTTAAATACATGACTTTGACAGAAACTTCACATGAAGTCTATACCGCAGAGAAAATTTGGAAGTATTAAAAGGATGTGTGGACAAATGGCAATTATGCTTTATGTAGGTTTCGGTTGCTATGATAAAACACCAGCACTGTGTGTGACTCTGACACATAACCAAGTTCAGCTGCCCTCTTTATATGCAGCCTTGTCCAGAGCTTCTATGTACTGATTCTTGGGACATACTTCCCAGAAAATGTCTTCATAATGATGTTGCCTTCTTATTAGTCATAGATAATTTTATTAGCCAAAAACCAAACTGTAACATGAATCTTAAAAGGTCTTATTAAATAAAAAAAACTCAGGAGCCAGATATTGGGGTGAATGCTGAAAGAGCAGAGAAACAGAAAAAGCTACAATTAACCTCACCTTGCCAATTCCTCAGCTGATTTCGTTTCCTCAAACTGGAAGCCTCTGTGTCCTCATCTGAATGGATCTCAGCTGAACTGCTGCCAAAAGCCTAAAAGCTTAAAGGGACTCTAGTTCCTGGTCCTCATGCCTTATATACCTTTCTGCTTCCTGCCATCACTTCCTGGGATTAAAGGCATGTGTCACCATGCCTGGCTGTTTCCAGTGTGGCTTTGAACTCACAGAGATCCAAATGGATCTCTGCCTCTGGAATGCTAGGATTAAAGGCATGTGTGCCACCATTTTCTGGCCTCTATGTCTATCTAGTGGCTGTTCTGTTCTCTAGCCACAGATAAGTTTATTAGGGTGCACAGTATATTGGGGGACACAATATCACCACACCGAACAGTACCCATTATCCCAATAGAGCAAATGTTTCACTCCTAAAGATTCCTAATCCAAAATATCAAATGGACAGCCCTGATAGAGTTTGAAAGATCACATGATTTTCCAGTTCAAATTTCTGAGCCCTTCTACAGTCCTCCCCAAACTAATTTGGTCAGGTTCATCACAGCAACCCGACACTTGTAGTACCTATTTCTGCTCTAGTGAGTCCTGTTGCTGTGACAAAATACTTTGACCAAAAAAAATGGGGGTAGGAGTGGATCAAATTGACTTACAGCTTACAATCTGTTATCTCCGTCATTGAGGGAAGTCAAAGCAAGAACCTGAAGAACCTGGAGGCAGGAACTAAAGCACAGACCGTACAAGAACACTGCTTACTAGCTTGCTCCTTCAGGCTGGCTCAGTTACCTTTGTTATACATTCCTATTCCTCCTGTCCTAGAATTGCACCACCCAGTGTTCCTCCTGTCTAGAATTGCACCACCTACAACAGACTGCCCCCCTCCCCACGCACACATCAATCAACAGCAAGGGCATTCTTTTCTTTATGAAGATTGCCATGTTCCAATTCGATGGCAATTCCTCAGGTGGAGGTTCCCTCTCTCCAAGTGTATCAATTTGACTGAAACTAGGACACAGGCAAATAACAGTTATTTGAGGAAAAGAAAGCAAACTTTGATGAAGAGCTGGAACTCAGAGCAGCAGAGTATAGATGTGAGGCCCTGACACCTCAAAAGATTCTGACTATGATTGTGACATGAGAAACTTGTCTTTGAAAATGTTAAATTGGAGTGATCATAAAGAGGACATGCTGCGAAGGTAGCCTTAAAGAGAGTTGATGTGATTGTCCATTTATTCCAAAGATCCTTTCTTAAAGAAACAGGTATAGGCCAGTGTGATGCGGACATTTTCAGTTAAAAAAAAAACCGTGGGTTTATGTGTTGATTTTAGAGTTTCTATATGCTAACGTGCATTACAAGGTATGCATACAGACATGGCAACAAAATTTTGTCTGCTTCATTATCCTAACTTACTTTGTTTTAGAATTGTAATTTGCTAAAGGACATATAGGTAATTACATAGTGGAGTTTTAAGGCTAATTCACATCTGTTCGGCTCCTAAAGATGACAACAAGCACACTAGACTTAATGTCTGTGTAAATAAAGTGGTGTATAATTTGTGTAGCATTGTAAGTGCTTTATGTGAATTCATTCATGCAGCCTTTTTCCAGTGTCCTGGAGGTAGCTACTCGATGAGGGAGCTGTTCTCAAGTGACTGTGCTGGGTAGAGAACCTCTGGAGTAAGCTATGCCATGGCATTGCCTCTCTCTGTGCAGGTGTGAAGTAGGAAGTCAAATGCAGTGGGATGTGGCTATCTGAAAAGGAGAAGATGACTCAAAAAGACAGGTGCAAAAGAGAGTTGCTCAGGGATGGGATGGGAGGCAAGGGAATAAACAGAAGGCAGAAAACTGCAAGAGGCCATGAAAAAAAGTGTTCTTAGAGATAAGGGGAAATCAAGCTACATATACCATTGAAATTTTAGTCTTCTGTTTGGCATTTATTTTAGGTGATATTATCAAAATACTAGTTTTGAAATTTTGTCTGTTTATTTGGTAATTAACTTCCATGACAAGCTTTGCTTTGCAAATTTTTAGCCTTTTCCACAAGGTGTGTGTTGCTTGGTTGGCAGGCAGACCTAAGATGGAGTCATGTTGAGATGACATAGCTGGAAATACTTGGTTATAGATATTAAGACTAATGATTAAATTATTCA
>CABHPQ010161320.1:0-16278 GCA_902168405.1 Peromyscus aztecus | reverse complement strand
CTCATCCTCCTGTGCCTCTTTGGTAACTCCCTTAATTCCCCAAACAGCTCTTCATGGTTTGCGCAGTGCAGTGTTATTCTCAGCATCATCAGTACACTCAGGTGTCAATGTCATCTCCTGATCTGTCCTTAAGGATCTACGTCAAACTCAGCTTCCTGGATTGACACACTAAAACCAGAGGCTATCATCCTGTCTAGACTAATGAAGGACTTGGCAAGAATCTCATATTCCTTCTCATTCTGATCCCTCTGATAGCTGATGTGTAAACCCAAGTCAGATTGTAACTCCATTAAGGCTGAATCAGTGTTAGAAACATGATCCAAAGCCGATCTCCCAGCACTCAAAGTGGGGAGTGAGTGACCCTTATCATTTTACTCTTTGTCACTTAATGAAGAGCTTCAGACACTGTGCATTTAAGTCATGTGTTTGTCCTTTCTTCCTCCCTCCCGCCGTCTATCTTTTTCTTTCTTTTCTTTCTTTCTTTTTCTTTCTTTCTTTCTTTCTTTCTTTCTTTCTTTCTTTCTTTCTTTCTTTCTATTTCTTTCTTTTTCTCTCTCTCCCGCTCTCTCTCTCTCTCTCTCTCCTTCCTTTCTTCATTTCTTTCTTTCTTTCTTTCTTTCTTTCTTTCTTTCTTTCTTTCTCTCTTTCTTTCGTTCTTTCTTCCTTTCATAAACTTAACTATCTTTATCAGTGCTTTGCATTTCCATGAGCACACATCATATTTTACCATCTGGTCTGTTTGCTGCTTTACAGTGGATGATCATATTTCACCGTGTTTTTCAGTTAGCTCAAAAATCAAAGTAAGACTCATAGGAAAGGACTTCTCTATGAATTAGTGCCGGCATTTTAAGGTTCTAAGTCTATCAAATTATTTCTTTTTTTCAAAAAAAAAGTTTTGCTTATTTTGTCTCTCAGCCGAATTGTGTTATTTGTGTCACTGAATCCATGGAATAGGTAATGGGTTAGGGTATTTTCTTTGGTCTTATTCCCATGGACTCCGAACAGGGTTTGAGCATGTGATTGTCCTACATTCCTTTACTAAACTTGCTATTCTTCAACCAAAAGAGTTTCTGCTAATATGTACAATTTCTTCTATGGGGAAGCTTTGATTCTATTAGTGTGTAGTGATCCTATTTGGTGTGATTCATAATTACTGTATTCATAGATGTTCAGACATGGGGTGGGGGTGGGGTGCTGGGGAGATGGTGCAGTGCTTAAGAGTACTTGCACACAACCAGCTGTAACTCTAGTCCCAGAGGATCTGACTCCATCTGGCCTCCACCTGTACTGCACTCACATGGTGCAGAGAAATGCATGCAGGCAAAACAACCATACACATAAAATAAAAATAAATAAATCCTTAAAATATTCCCTGGCATGCAGTGTGATACAGGAGTTTGGAGATCTGTTTATTTGCTCTTGTAGCAAGATGGCAGAGCACAGAGCACAGAGGTTAGCAGATCTGCTCTAGGTCCAGAGCCAGTCCAGAGAGATGGCAACCCCATCCCTGGCTCCTGAGTTATTGTCTTCACTTCCTTCTTCTCCCTAAAAATATGAGGGGTAGGTGATAGAGAGATGGCATAGAGGTTAAGGGCACTGTCTGCTCCTACAGAGGACCTGAGTCCAATTCCCAGCATCCACATGGTGGTTCACAATTGTTACTCCAGTCCTAGGGGATCTGATGCCCTCTCCTGACCTCTGTGGGCACCATGCACACATGTGGTGTATATGCATGCAGGTAAAATATTCATAATTGAATAAAATTTTAAGAAAGTACTGGGAAGTAGCTATTGAATGGTTATTAGTTTTCAGATTAAATCTTATGAATAGAATAGCTAATCTCATGTGGATTACCATCTTGTTGGCGACACAGCAGCAAAGTAAACAGCGTATGAATTTATAAACCAGAGGGACAATTACCGAGATCTAGCTTTATGGTGTGGGTAAAACTATTTAATAGCCCTAAAATTTTGATCCATAAAATTGGTATGTCATACTAAACATATAAGGTTATTGTGTTTATGAAACTAAATTAATTAATACTAATAATGCTTAGGACAACACCAGTAAGTTCCTAGTAAATGGGATGCAAAATTGTCACGTCTTTTTCATCAGAAACAAATAACTTATCTTTTATGATTGGAACAGTAGCTTCTACTGCTTTGTAATTTTCATGAGCTAGTGATAAATTTTATTAATTCATTAGACATAAAAGTAAGCGTCATAGCTTAATCTTTCTCAAATAATGATCTTAGACCTCTTCTCTGGTAATTATATTAAAATAGTGATTTCTGGGCTCTGTAAAGGAATCATTAATAAGTATCTCCAGCAATAAAAGGTCTTGGGCACTCTTATTTTATAATAAACCCCAAATGTGACTTTTATAGATGCTAATTTTTGAGAACTATTGCTATAGGTGAATCATTTATCAAACACCAAATCTGTCCACCTAATACATTACTTGAATTATGCTGTTTGCCTACATAAATAACCTCCACTAGCTTTCCCTAATCTCCAATGAAAAGGCCATTTCTCATAGCATGGTGTGAAGTTACCTGTCCTCTTTTGTGATAGGCTGAAAATGCCCCCATCCATTTGCATATCCTAGCCCTCAAGATCAGGGAATATGTTATTTCTCATGACAAAAGAACATTGCGGATATGCTTAAATTTCATCCCAGCTTGTCTCAGTGGACCCAGTACTTTCACAAACATCCATAGATGAGAGAGACAGAGGATAAGAATTAGTGCAAAGGAGATTGAAGTGGTGCAAAGAAGGAGTCCTGGGCTAAGAAAGGCACTTGGCATCCAGAGGCAGAAACAGGAGGATGCTGCCTTTGGTCTCTTCACCACTCCCAGGAGGCCTGGCCCTGCTGGTGCTTTGGGTTTGCACAATGAGACTGGTTTTGGACTTCTGGGCTTTCTGTGAAGTAAGGGCTATGTGTTGTTTCAAGCTACTAACTACACGGTGGCTTGTTACAACAGGAAGCCAACACTCTCCTTTCCTCTCTACCCTCATCGTTCTATATGATCTTCACTACTTTCTGCATTTTTCCAGAGTCCATCTTGCACTTCCTCATCTCTGGGCTGTGCTTATTTTCTATCCACTCTGCATACTGTCCTTTCATTCTCCTGTCTACTCACTGCACAAATATAAGTCCTCTTTCCTTTTTGTCTAAAACTTTCCCTGGCTCTCACAAAGAACAGCAACTTGCCTTCCTTTGAAGTACTAAGGCAATCAGGATCTGTTCAACAGGTTTGGGATCCAAAAATGAAAAGCTCTGTTCATGAGTAGGTAAATGAAAAATTTCTCCAATCAGAACTCCTGCCACTGGAACTTCATAGCAGTTTCTTAATCTTCCTCAGGCTTGACACATTGTCTTCCTTTGCATCAACTTCCTTGGGCTGTGAAGTTTAGACAGGCTTTGTCCAAATCGAGTCCGCATGGTGACCACCAAAACACAGTCAAGATTGTACCTGTTTGGTCAGCCTAATGAATTATTCTTCAGTGTGTGTAAATATTGTTCTAAGCTGCCACTCAGAACATGAGGTTTATCTTTAAAATGTGTTTCTGTATTTTAATCCCTTAAATTGGTGAAAGTAAGCATGGTCATTATAATAAAAGCAGAAATAATCATGATACAATATTAATAGCAAAGTTCAATAGTGCACATAGCCTAACACTTAGGCAGGCCGTCAAGTTTAGCTTCCCAATTTATTGGCCCCATGAAAAGAGAATGAAATGGGTTTATTTATTCACCCATAAAATGGGACTAGGAGCTAGACAAATCACTTTCCTAGCAATTACAAGACTTAGGTTTGTCTGCAGGATAGAGAGACTGATAAACACACAAGTGGTAGACAAATGAAATGTAGATAGATGGGTGGGTAGGGATATAGATGCTGGAATTAAAATTAGATTTGCCTTTGAAAGAAGTCTTATCAATGTATACAACACATAGAGTATAAATTCAATACATATTGCAATCATGACATTTGACCTTCTAGTTATTCTTGTATATGTAAATATACAAGTCATAAAACTATTACTTTACATATGGAAATGATAGGAGAAAAAGTAATAAGTTAGATTTGCACTTAACATTTAACATCAAGCTTTGTTATCATGTGCTATAGAATGTTATTCCTACAGGCTTTCAGTACAAACTATTAGAGCATTGATCATACTATAGAAGACGTGTAAAATTCACAGAGTATATCTAAATTATATTCCTTCCCTTCCCTTCGCTTCCCTTCCCTTCCCTTCCCTCCCCTTCCCTCCCCTCTTCTCTTTCATGTCAGGCAGCTGCATGAATAGTTTGGTATTTTGAGTGCTTTAAATATATTGGAACTTTTTTTTTGCAAAAGAAAAAATATGATTCAATACTTTGCTATTAATCATTACCTTTCCTCACAACCCTTCATGCTATTTTAGTGCAGATGAGAGCACTCCTATCACAGCTAATTTGAATTCATTTTTCAAATGAGAGTTCATGAGCTTGTATGCTAAAATTAAGGGCTGCTCCATCTCTGCACTTCCTTTGTCTACTAGCGTGGTAATATAATTTTTATGTAATTGAATTTCTTCTGACATGCCTTCTTATTTAGAAACCCAGACTTACTAGCAAGTCTTTCATCTCTATAGATGTTTTCATGTTTCTCTGCCGTTGTCTATCTTTGACATATGTGACATTATTCACTTTTATTTAAAGCATATAAAATGGCTCCATAGGAGCAATATAATATGGTTTAAGAATATTAGGAAACATTAATGGTAAGGACTACCCTTCGTCATTAGAAATAAGAGAGGGGAAAATCAAGCTAACATTTATAAGCGAAAGAACACCTATATGTGAAAGTAATAAAAAGATGCCTTATAATTCAACGCTAGACATTTTATTTTATTTTTTTTTTAAAGCAAAGAAAGATTGTCTTTCCTTGTGGTAGTTTAAAACAGAATGGCTCCAGGCTGACATACTTGAGCACTTGGTCCCCAGCTGGTGGAAAAGTTTGGAAAGAATTTGGAGGAGATGGGTCAATGGGAGCAATGTTTAAAACCTCAGCGGACTTGGGCCATTCCCAGCATGCACTCCGCCTCCTGTTTGTGGTGTGACATGTAAGCTCACAGCTCTTCCCGCCGCTGTGTCTTCACTCTGCCTTCATGGACTCTGATCCTCTGTCACTGTAAGCCCAACTAAATGATTTTATTTCACCATTGCTTCACAGAAAAGGCACTATAATAAAAACAATACACTTATGTATTAAAAGTGCTTAAGGAAGGAATAGATTTTAAATGTGGTATCCAGAAATAATAATGCGAGGTGATAGATTTGTTAATTTTCTTGATTTAGTCATTATGAAATATCAGTGCATTAATTATTGCACCCCATAAATATATTCAATTATTAGTCAAATAAAACTATAAAGAAACCATTGTACTTGCCAACGTTCCTAACATAGTATTTAAAATCTTATTATGGCTTTCTTTTAGACTTAGGATGTTTTAATTTTACATGATAATAGTCTATAAAATCAATGATACATTTCTGATGGTTCATTATATGACTAAAACAAATGTTTTTCAGCCATAATGTTGTTAGCATGGTTTCCTAAATCACTTTACTCCCAAAATCATTTATATGCATCATGAATGGATTCATTGTACATAAAAAATTTTCATGCTGCAGAACCTAAGAAAAGGCTGAAATATGGTCAAAGTAATTTAATTAATAAGAAGTGATTCTTTATGCTTCTCAGAAAAAGTAAATATTTACATCTCATGGATAAAACATATTTGTTAATATTGTCACATACAAAAAAAAACAAAAAACCTTTTCTTGTCATAAATTTTTATGTTCGAGACAACCAGGGCATCTTTTAAAGGTGACTGTTAATTCAAGGGTGATAAATGTAGAAGAAACAGGTTATTAGAAAATTATGTCAGATGAAGTATAGATTATGAAATGTTATTGAATAAATGCAAAAAATGCTAATATTCCCTTAAATGTTAATGTGTAGTTAAAAAACATGATAGAGAAGATACAAAATGGAGGAATGGAGAAAAATAAGACCCGACCCTGATGGGAGATGGAGACAGAAGGATCCCAGGAAGCTCAAGAGCTAGCTAGCCCTGAGGTATTTCCCAACAAATAACAACAGACCCTACCTCAAACACTGTGGAAAGCCAGGACCACTACCAGGAGGGGTCTGCTGACCTCCCCCTTGTGACATTGCACTTGAGCACCCCATACACACGGGAACACACAGATATTCTTGATAGTATATATAAAAAAAAAATAAGGAAGTGTACTTGTAGTGCTGCTTCCTGACACGGAACACATGGAACATTTCACTTTCGGTTGATGAAGTGTATCTTCTGAGCATCATAACACAATACAGTCTTACTGCAACCTGCCATGGGCACAGAAGTATGTTATGTCTACACAGAAACTTCTTACAGAGTTACTTTTTGCTCCTGGGCTACATCTTTCTATTCTTCTTGATCAAAATTTGTGAGAAAAGAAAAGGTGTAGAAAATGTCAAGCTCATCTGTGAGGGTAATGATTTCTAGTTTGTATGTGATGTTTACTTTATATTATTGAGATGTCAATATTAGGATTAAAAAGAGTTTGCACAGTAAAGTTTAGGCATGATATTTATACACCCAGTGCCACCTCCTTTGAGAAGATATATACCCCCATTGTTCTCTGAGTGGAAGTCAACTGGTTTCAAATTTTTTTTTCTTTAAACTTGCATGCATATAAATAAATTAATGACTTCCAATATCTGTCTCTGAACTAAGCTGGGAATCACTTCCAAGTGACTTATTCCTCAGTAATTTTTCACGTTCTATGATTGTTATATTAGTTTTCTGTCTCCACAATAATAGTGTGTAATAGATGACCTAATCAAACTGGGTATCCTGGAAGCATTTGTGTCTTCAGCAGTTGGTTGGGGTGTGGCTAATCTAGGTCATATTTGCTGGGTGTGGCTGCAAGTTCAAAATTGGAGATTGGGCTAGGACAGGTCGGGCCAAGACCATTGCATCATCATTTCATCTGGTCTTCGGACCAGGGGCCACGTGAAACCTAGTGGCCTCGTGACAATAGTGAAGGATCAAAGTCCCCCTGGCCAATTAAAATTTAATGCCTTTCTAGTTAATGAACAGTAATTGTGAATATGGATGTGATTTGATGTGATACTTTGATCTGTATACGTATTTGAGAAAGATCCAACAAAGCTAATCACCTACCAATTTATGTTTTGTGATGAAAATGTTAAAAGTTCATTCCTCAGCAGTTTTGAATTATACACTGTTATTAAAACTGTGGTCACCATGTACAGCAATAGATCATTGCCAGTTATTCTTCCATCTAACCGAAATTCTGCAACCTTTGCTCAACATCTTCTCTGTCTCCAGACTAATCCCATCTTCTGGTAATGAGCTATGTACTCTGCTTCTGAGAGCCACTTAATTTTTTATTTATTTTAATCTCTCTCCCTTTATTCATCCATTCATTTATTGGTTGAAGTATTTAAGGCAACTTCACATAGTTAAAAGGGAGGTTTATTTTGTAGGGTAACTTACAAGTAAAGGGATAGGCTACAGGATCTGGGAGAGGTGAAGTGCAGTCCAGCGGTGTTCTCTGGAGAACTCTGCTCAGGCTACCTCCAGCCTCCAGGATCCAGGAACCAAAAGAGCTGGCACATCCGGATCTCGGATCTTAAGGGCTCCTGTCTCAGTCCCGCCTCATAGGCATGACAGTTACTGGAACCCTCAATGGGGGTAGTACTTCCAGGTCAAAGCTGGAACAGCTACCCATTACATTCATTCATTCATTCATTCATTCATTCATTCATTTTTTTCATTCATTCACTATGTGTGGGAACTGAGTTCTGATGCTCTCCTTCCATCACATGTGTTACAGGGATTGAACTCAGGTCATCTAACTTGGCACAGGCGCCTACACACACTGAGACATCTCATTGATTCCAAGACTGACTTTTTAACCTTCTGCACACAAGAGAAATCATACAGTATTTGCTTTACATCATAGCCACATTGACACAAAAGACAGCATTTTGAAGGCTGTTCTGTGCCCTAGTATGTCTGTACACTGTATATTCTTCATGCATTTATCACTCAGTGGCACACGCTTGAGTGCTTTACTATCTTGAGTTGGTAAATAATGTTGACATAATCATGGAAATACAGGTAACTACCAGCAGTTTCTTTAGATGTCTGTCAAGTAATGGTATTATTGATTGAATTATTAAAGTGATTCGATTTTTAGTGTTTTGAGGAACCTCCATATTTTTCAAAATGATTGTAACAGTTAGCATTCCCATGAACTGTGTGCCATAATTCTCTTTTTCTACATCCTCATCAGCACCTTTTGCCTTTTTGATAACAGTTGGGACAACAGGTATTAAGTGATAGCTCCTAGTGGTTTTCATTTGAATTTACTCGATGATTCTGCCCAGCAAAGGAAACAATTAAACCTCAGAGACTGGGAGAAAATATTTGCAAATGCTATATCTGATAGAAAGCTTATATCCAAAAAATTGTAAGGAAGATCGACAACTTTGTTGTAAGAAGATATGTCACCCACTTTTTTAAAATGGGCAAAAATATCTGAATAGATGTTTCTCAAATGTTGAAAGATGAATTAACCACAGACATTGGAAAGCACATATCAAAACATTTTGGGGCTGGAAAGACAGTTGAGCAGTTAAGAATATTGGCTGCTCAGTTCCCAGCACCCACATGATAGCTCACAACCATCTTTAACTCCAGTTCAAGAGAAGCCAGAGCCCTCTTCTGGCCTCCACAGGCACAAGGCATGCATATAGGGTACAGACATACTGGCAGGCAGAACACTCTTACATATAAAATGAATTAATAAAATTTTTAAAATTAAAAAAAAACCTTTGAACTTCTAACCTCGTGCTTTGATTAAATTTTGCATATCAAGGCAAGCCATGTGAACAAGTCTGTGATCAACAAGGAGAAATGCTTGCTTCCATTTTTGTGAGAGGTCTTGCAGAGTCACAAAAGTGTAGCTTTGCTAAAGAGTTGGGAACTGGAAAAAAAAGAATTCAGTCATCTGTACTAAGCCCTTTATATCACAAATTCTCACATGATTTTCATGCTCAAATACCTTAATTTTGACAACATTCTTGACAAAAACCTCCTAGGATTATCATTCATTTATGGAACCAGATTCAATCCACTGTATCTAGTGATTTGTTTCAGTTCCACATCCACTATTCTTTCTCTGAAGACCTCAGAATCTAACGGTCCCTGACATCCTCCCCCAAACAGCCATTGTCATATACCCCTCATTTTCCCTTTGTGTTACTGTTCATGGTGACACCTCTGTGAAGATTATATGCAAAGAAGGGGCCAGTGTAAGGTACATAATAGTCACCAGTTCACAACAGTTTTGAAATCTCATGGGGCAGATGTCTACAGGTTTTCCTCTGAAATAAGGGGATACTTTTTGATTGGGTATTGATTCTGCCTCATAATATTAGAGAGAAGAAATTACACCAACTTTTGCCTTTGTGACTTTAATTGAATCACATGTTCTCTTTTCTTCTTTAAAATCTGGGAAACTCAACAAGCATTTAAAATATAATCCTCAAAGTATACAAATTTACAGACCTCCCAAAGAGGATTAAGACATAATCTTTGCCTTGAGTGCCGTGTAGCCTAATGTGGGAGGCTGACTGATAAGCAGTACTTCTAGCATGGGGTGATAAGTGATTTGACAGAGGTATGCACAACATGAGACAGGACACAGACAAGAGACACTTCACTAAGCCTAGGTGGAGGATTTGCATTACAAGGTGAAAACTGAGCTAAGTTCTGAAGGGTCAGGCTGCAGGGTAAGACTTGAATGTTTGGGTGCTGGAAAGATTTCTCAATGCGTAAGAGTACTTGCTGCACAAAATTGGGGACCTGTGTCCAAATCCCCAGCATGCACATAAAACCTGGGCATGGCTGTGTGCTCTTCTATAATCCCAGCACTGCTGGTCCCAGAGAAAGGAATGCCAGTGAGGTTTTTTTTTTGTTGTTGTTGTTGTTGTTTGTTTGTTTGTTTGTTTTTGGCTTTCCAGCCATGCAAAGACTCTGTCTCAAGGCAATAAGATGGAGAAGGGTAGCACAGGACATTAGCCATCATTCTCTGTCCTCAATATACATGGACATAAACACGTGAATACACATGTGTGAATAAACCATACACATGCCATATGTATTTACACACACACACACACACACACACACACACACACACACCTATTTATCTGGTTGGCTGGAAAGGAGAGCTATGGGCAGCAGACAACCTGCCAAGCATATCTGAGAACTGGGAAGTGAAAGAGCAAAGCACTCGTTGTGTAGCTCTCCCGGTTCTTACTTCCTTTGTCAATTGGGAAGGACTGAAGAAATGGGAGTGGGCATGCAGCTAGATCTTGGGGCCTCTGTGCCAAACTAATTAAAATTTATATTATCCCTGACTGTAGAACTTGAAACAGGAAGTGATGGGCTTAGCCTTGCATGTCAGAGTATCATGATACAGGCAAAATAAAAACGGGTTGGGGATAAACAGGATCCAAATAAAGGGGGTGTCATGGTAGTTTGCTTAATCTAGATAAGAAATGGTGATGTCTTGAACAATGTAACAAGTTTGGAATGGCACGCACTAAAGACACCTGCAGTACTTGAGGTGCACTGAATACAGAAGTGAGGGGGTGGGTCAAATGAAGCATGCAGATGCCCTAGCTTCTCTCCGGGACAGCTGCATGAAATGTACTACTCGCTGAGATTTTGTAGCTAAGGTATCTTTATTTTCATGGGAGATTAGTTTCAGGTGCTAATTAGACACCCACACAGGTCTGGAGAAGGTTTTTGAATCAAGAAAAGGAACAGAACAGGACTGTGAAATCAATTAAGTATAGTGTAGACCATGTTATTTTGATGGACGAGTGTGAAGAAATCAAGAATATGGGCGGAAAAACCAGGTGAGATTAGCACAATAAAAGGAAGACATTTAAAATACTATAGATACCATGTAAAGGAAAATCAATACACCTGTTGAATTTAGCCACCCAAAACTATTGGAGACCACTGTAAGTTTGCTGTGATGAAAAGACAAGGAAAGGAAATAAACACTGAGGGAAAAGGTAATTGTCTATAAAATGCTTTTTAAGCAATGGTACCTATTGCTTAAACAAGATTTCATATACACCTTTTAAAGATGCAAGAGTGTGGGTTAAGTTTAAATTTTGATGAGAAAGAGCAACACATCGATGAGAAGCAATAGAAGAGAAAGAAAGAATATTGAAAGAAAGCTTCTGACTAGTCAAAATAAAAGGATTATAAGTTCGCCTTAATAATCCCATCACTAGCTTTAGGTAGCTGGCTAGGTTTCTAGTAACCAGCCCTGATTTCTTTGTTGAGTGGGCCTTAAGACATATTAAGTAGTTGTTGGTTACTGCCAAAGTATATGTGCCACTATTGCACCCTTAGGGTTACCATGCCATGATAGTTGTTGTTGTTAATAGACATCATACGAGGGTAGATGGTTGCTTCCCTTCTTTGGAACTTGCATGACAGCATCTGGTAGCACAAAAACTCGTCATCAGGGATGAGGTTTTTTAGGTTAGATACAGTCCTGGTCCTCTGGGTCTTATGTCCAAAGTGCATGGTGTCTTTAGCAATAGAAACCCCCCCCCACACACACACACACACGGAGGGAGAGGGAGAGGGAGAGGGAGAGAGAGAAAGAGAGAGAGAGAGAGAGAGAGAGAGAGAGGGAGAGAGAGAGAGAGATGACTAAGAAATGACATGCGACTACTAGGCTGCCACGAACTGCTCCACAATAATTCATTCTCATAAAAGAATAATAAAATATTAGTAGGCTTACTCATATTTAAAATGTTTTCTAGTTTGCTTGACTTATAATTATATATTTTTATTACATGGGGCTATATAAGGCCATTTTCATGCAAATGTGTTTTCTCTCATTCCTTCTCTGTCCCTTCTCCCCACCCATTAGTCTTCCTTGCTTCCTGGAAAATTCTACCCCTATTTTCATTAATTCATATTGTTGTGGGGACAAAATTTTTCTGTACTATATGTAGGTCAGACTGGCGTGAAACTCACAAGTCCCCTGCCTCTAACTTTCCAGTATTAGTGTTATAGGCAGGTGTCACTGTACCTAGTTTAACATGCAACATTTTTATCAAGTATAATAATTCTAAATAATTTTGTCTGAATTGGATGTTTAAACTTTTAATTGTGTGGTGACTTGGGACCTCTCTTTTGCTACTGACTTGTATTATGATTAGCTATTTTGCATTATGAACTAACATTCTGCCTAAAAGGCATATGCTCTGCTACTGCAATAGAGCCCAGTAACAGAAATAGATGGTGCCTCAGTTTTAACATTATGGACTTTTAGTAACTTTAGACACTGTCAGATCATTTTAATAATTTCATTCAAACCTTAAGATTGCCCAGTGTCAACATATTGCTTCTTGATTAGGTTGCTCAGCTTAAAAATCAAGAAGTTTTGGAATCTAACTGAACTCTGATTCTACGTTCTGTATTCCAGTCTTATGTTCAGGGTCATTTTAATATAAAAATATTGGTACCTATCACAGTTAAATATTCTACAACTCAGTGTGTGCAGGGGTGTGCTTTCTGTACCAACACAGAGGAAGGTCACTGATCAGAGGGACTTCTTATGGACTGTTGAGAAAATATCCAAGAAGAATCTGGGGAGAAAACCCAAGGCTCAGGATTCATTTTGTATAACCTGACCATCAAAACTCTCCTCTCAAAGAGACCAAACACCATATTACTGTCTGTAGTTTAAGCCAAAATTAACCCTGTCTGTAGGATGTCTCCAGCAGAGGTATAGAGCAGTACTTCATTGAGGCTAGACTATAGGTGGATTTTTCTGTCCCATCAGGCAACTCCCAAATAGCCACATGGAGTCTTCTTATTAATTATAAAAGCTCAG
This sequence comes from Peromyscus aztecus, assembly GCA_902168405.1. Lineage (NCBI taxonomy): Eukaryota > Metazoa > Chordata > Mammalia > Rodentia > Cricetidae > Peromyscus > Peromyscus aztecus. The sequence goes on along the minus strand of CABHPQ010161320.1, from coordinate 3,248 downwards.
TCGATTGCTTAGGTTTGTTTCTAACTAGCTCCTGTAACTTAAATTAGCCCATTTCTATTAATTTACCTTCTGCCTCGTGGCTTTATTGCCTTTACTCTGTACTGCCCATGCTGCTTTCCTGCTTCCCCATGTCTGGCTGGTGACTCTGTCTTCTTCCCAGCATCTTCTCTGTTCAAAAAAATCTGGCCTAGCTATTGACTGTTCAGCTTTTATTAAACCAGTCACAGTGACACATCTTCATGCAATGTAAAGGAATATTCCACAACACTGGATCTGTAGAGGTAAGTACTTTATTTTGGTAGAGTTCAGTGTAACAATTACCATTTCTTTTAAGAAATGCACTGAAATTGTCATGTTCACTTTAGATGTTGAAAAATAAATATTTCTAAGATGGGTTTTAAACTATTGTTACAATAAATGATTTTCTATGTTTCTCTTAAAAGCTATTGTTGTAAAACAAGGTACTACTCATATTTTTGGACATCTTAATAAAACAGCAATAAATTATTTTATTTATATACTAAAAAAATGAGTATACACTTTAAAATAACCAAAGAGAGTCTTCATTTCAAGACACTCTTTAGGTGCATTGGAAGACCTGAGCAAGCAAAGGGCCTTTCAGCCAAACCTGACAACTTGAGTTTGATCCTGGAGACCAACATGGTAGACAGAGAAAACCACCCCAAATTGTCCTCTCAACTCCACAGGAGCTCTGTGTCACATGTACTTCCTTGGACATGCTCATGCATGTATACACACCACAACGTGTATGTGTGTGTGTGTGTGTGTGTGTGTGTGTGTGTGTGTGTGTGTATACATACACATATATAATTTAAAGAGTAAATTTAAAAATATTCTAATCCAAAATTTTTATTTAGTGAATTTCAAGCACACCACAATTTGTCAATCTTTTAGATTTAGAATTCAGTTTATTGCTGATAACTGTTTAGTTAGATGTTTATAAAGCAAATTAAATCATTTTTCTTTTAAGGGCTTTATTAATCCAATATTTTATATGGTTTGAAAAATAAGGAAGTAGAAATTTAACATCATTTGTTGCCATTTAAATAAAACTTCGAAACATCTACACTTAGCTCCCTGGTTGTTGGTTCAGACACTGTGAGGTCCCATGAGCCAGGCTAGAGGCTAGTCAAACGACAGCATGTTTTTAAAAGTCAGAATGCATATACTTAGTGTAGCAACATAAAAAATTACTGATGTTTCTGATTTTTCTTCTTTAATAGTTTTTTAAAACCTGGAAGTCAGGGTTTGAGGCTTAGTTATGCACATTCAGAGAGAGATTTGTGACATTAGAGGGCTTTGCCAATGCAAACAAAATCCCTAAAATATCTAGTCTTTTTGATGTTTAAATTCTATTCTCAGAAATGTACCCTCAAGAAAATAATTCAAAAAGAGAAAAAGCACTTCTTATATAAAGAACTCTAGCAATGTTAGTTACAGTACTAAACACAGAGGCAATCTAAGTGCCCAACAGCAAAGGCCTACATAAATAAGCTACAGTAGCACATGGGATATTATAATGGCATACAGATCATAAATCTTATTTCTGGTTCTGAGACTCTGCTTATGAAGTAGCAATTAAGAAAAACTGTACAATTATAATGATGTAATTTATATTTCTATGTAGATACAGAGTCAAAGGAGCTGTTCAAACAGTCAAACGTAAATGTGAAAGGATCATTATTGGTTCTATTTCCCATTTGAGTTTTTCTTCTGTACTTAATACAGAATGCACAGTGTCATGCATGCTAACAAAGTGTTCCAACACTAAGCTGTAGCCATTGTCTTTTCTAATTTTAATTTTTCATCTTGATATCTGGTCTTACTAAGTTACACAGGCTGGCCTTGAACTTATTCAAGCCCAAGCAAACCTTGAACTTGTGATCCTCTTATGGCTGGGATTACCAATCTAAGCAGTTTAAAAATATTTTAAATTGATGTGATGATAAATATGTGTGTAGTGGTGAGCTTTTAAAGATTGTTGCACAAGAGTGGTAAAATAAACAACTCTCATCACTAGAATTTCTGTTAGTTATACTTTTCATGTCTATTATTTAGTACTAATGAAATATGAAATATAAAACAAGGAAACCAGTTAGATGATATGATAGGTCTCATCTGCAATCAAAGGCAACACTGCCTCTGACAGTGAATGAAACAAAATACAGATGTGTGACTCCTCTCTAGAAGATACAGGTAGCTTCTTTCTCATTGAGAACAACTACCACTTGATGTAGGCAGAAGGAAGGCATGGGTGAACATTGGGATATGTTTTCTCTCTTGTGAGCTTTCTCCTTTCAGAGGATTGACATCTATATGGTACACAGGCAAATAGATGTTTGTTTTCAGAAAGTTTCCTTCTATGATACATTTAAATGCTAAGGAAAACACCTATAAGAGTGACTTTGTGTCCTAGCTCCCTTTCTATTGCTGTGATAAAATGACCCAACAAAAGGCAACTGTGCTGGTTTGAAAGGAAATGCCCCTCAAAGGGAGTAGCACTATTAGGAAGTGTGGCTTTGTTGGGGTAGGTGTGGCCTTGTTGGAGAAAGTATGTTATTGTGAAGCCAGGCTCTGAGGTTCCATATATGTACAAGCTATGCTTAGTGTCTCAGACCACTTCCGGTTTCCTGTGGATCAAGATGTAACAATGCTCAGCTCCTTCTCCAACACCACATCTGCTTGCATACCACCATATTGCACTGTGATGATAATGGACTAAACCTCTGAAAATGTGAGCCACTCCAATGAAATGTCTTTCTTTTTTATAAAAGTTGACATGGTCATGGTGTCTGTTTACAGAAATAGGAAACATAACTAAAACAGATACTTTGTAGGGGAAAAAAGTCTAGTTGGTCTACAATCCCAGGTCACAGTCCATCATTTCTGGGAAGTCAAGGCAGGAACTCAGGTCACATCACATCCATAGACAATAGCAAAGAAGGAATGAACACAATCTTGCTTGCTTGTCTACTTATTCTTATCTGGCTTCATTTTTCCTGGACTGTTGAGGAATGCTTGCTTGGAAAAGAGTGCTGCCCACAATGGGCCAGGTCTTCCTATATCAATTAACAAGATAGTCCCCCCCAACAGACATGCCCACAGACCAACTTGGTGTAGATTCCTCATTAAGATCCTTTTACCAGAACCTCTCAGCCCAACCAGGTCTTGCACATCCTATGCCAGGGATCAGCTGGATAAGTGGAGCTCTCACCTTTCATCAAGGA
>CABHPQ010161319.1:0-27675 GCA_902168405.1 Peromyscus aztecus | reverse complement strand
AAACCTGACAAAGATTCAGTCTCCTGAGTGGGTATGGTCTTGCACTCCTGAAATACACATGGAATATCCATCTTTCTCCTAAAGAAATATGGCAGGCTGTTAAAAGCCCATCTACAACAGTACCTACATGAGAAATTTTTCATCAATCTATCTACTCATAATCTATCTTGTATAAGTTCCTCAGGGTTTTTTCCTTAATCTTCTCTTTGCTTCAGTCATTTTTTTGCCTCTTCCATTGAATTTCAAACTTCCTAGAAATAGAGGCTTGCCTTACTTCTCCTTCATCTGCTGGTCTGTTTGGTCTGTTTGCTTCCTTAACTTGTTTACTTATATAAGAAAGCATCCATTTTACAACTTACTCTGTCTCAAGCACCATGCTGGTAAAGGAAGATGCAAAGTAAAGAAAAATCACCCTAGTCCTAAAAGAGGTTCTTCATACTCCTCAGTTTTATAATTTAAATTGTGGACAATAAAGTGTAGTGTGTTTTATGCAAAGGTATACTCCAGAGAAAGATAAAATTTCTATTTGAGTCAGACAGGAAGGCAAGGGAAGGAGTCTCAGTGAAGCTTGAAAGAAACTCATTTGTCTCAAGTAGGAACTAATCAAAGAGCAAAATAGAGAAGACTAGTTTGCGATAGCCATACTGGCACAAGCAGTATAGGTGCACACTGCCAATCCTGATGCCAAGTCTGCCAAGTCTGATGAGTGCAATTCCTGGGGATCACATGGTACCAAGAGATAACAGACTCCACACTGAAGCCATGGTGCCTGCATGCACAAGTGTATACACACACACACACACACACACACATTTGTGTACAATTCAAAAAATAAAATAAAACAACAGAAGAGAAAAAACTTTGAAGAAAGAAGAATATTTTGAGCAAGAGAAGCATTGTAAAGTAGTGTGGGGTAAGGTAAGGAGGTGTGAACCATCTACAGAGCTGTAATCTGACAGATTCTGTCTGGGATGGTGTGTGCAAAGGGGTGAGACATAAGAGGAGGAAAGAAAAAAATCTTAAAATCTAGTCTTGAGTGGTATGGGGAGATTAGAGTTCATACTTTAGGTAATGATTTCATTTTCCAATGAGCATTAGGGTTGACAGATGCTGGGAATTTTTAAGAAGAAAAAGGAGGAATGATGGTCAACTAACCTTGGCAAAGACCTGGTGAAACAAAAGTGATTATCCTCTTTTCCTGCAGAATTTTCAGGGAAAAGCACCAAGTAGGGGAAGAATTAAGAAGTAATCCTGATTTCATGAAATAACCATAAAATCTAGTCTTCGCAAAACACCTCCAGGAACAGGGAGATTTTAAAAAATCCTAGGACACAATGCTCAGAAGTTACAAGATGATGTTTAGTCATTTTCCCAAGGTACAATGGGATGCAGAACTGAGGTAGGAAAATAAGGCAATATCATAGTAATTCAAGCAAGAATAGATGAATAACAACAAATAAAGATAGAGACAAACTCAGGGGATATTTAAGAAGTAATAAAGGTGAGATTTGTTGATTAGATATGAGAATTTTAAAGGCTGTATTTTGGGGTGGAGAGATGGCTGAGGAGTTAAGGACATCTCCTGCTCCTCCAGAGGATACAGCTTTTATTTTGAGCACCCACATGACAGTGTACAACCATCTGTAACTCCAGTTCCAGAGGATCTGACACCCTCTTCTGGTCTCATGGGACACCAGGTATGTATGTCGTATACGGATGTACATACAGCCAAATACTCATATATGATATAAAAACAATCAATTAAGTATTAAAATTTTAAAAAGACGTATTGGCTATATTATCCACTTAAAACCCACAGATGATTCTCAGTTTCTCAGAGAAACTTTAAAAGTTCTATCATTAAAGGTGTTCTCTGCTTTTTGATTCTCCTTGATCTCATCTGCCATCTCTCCCCCATCGACCCCCTACCAACAAGCACCTCTGGTCTTTTATCTGCTTCTCGTGCTCTGTTTCCTCTGACCTCACCCCTGGACACCTGCAGTTCTCCACAGGGAGCTGTCCCTAGCAGCCCTTCAAGCAGTTAGAGCTACACTCCGGCCTCAGAGCTTGCCTCAAATTCCCTTCTTCTTACAAGCCTTCCCCAGCTTACCAGATGAAGTCAGTTTCCTGATCCAAGTACTTCTACTTTTAAGCTGTTCTCACAGCTGGGTTTTCAGAATTTTTTTTTCTGATTATTTGGAAATAATATCTTATCACCTTAAATAAAATCTTCAGGTAAGCATAAAGTGTGTTCTTGTCAAAAAGAACAATTGCCGTGATAGAAGGGTAAGACATCAAAGCAGTCTCTAAGATGTATAATTTGGTAAGGAGTGCATCATTGTCTATCTACTGAATAGAACATTGAATATAAAAATTATAGGAGACATGATTAGTATTTGGTTTTGGTTTGTTAATTGAGTTTCTTTAGGGGAAAACTTTTTAATTAAGACTCACTATACAGGCTAGGGTGGTGTGGAACACAATATGAAATCCAGAGCTGTGTCAAGTATGTCTGATCCTGTTGTGATACTCACTTTTTCAACTCTGGAGATTACTGATATGTGCCAACATGCAGGGCTCAGTTTTATTTTTCTATGTAATATTTTTAGACTGCCTAAGCAGTTAGAATGTAAATATTAGAAGAGAAAATGGTCTGAGTTAACAATAGCAATTGGCATTTTGAGTCCTCATTATAGCTAACAAGATAAACTAAGGAGAATAGATCTAATAAATTGAAAGTCCAAGAATAGCAACCTGAAGAATAATTGTGCAATGGAAAGGTGGCATAAGAGAAGTGTACCAGAAATTTAATGATGCCAAGTTCTCAAAAAAAAAAAAAAAAAACAGGCAAGAGAGTTTAGAAAATTATAGGACCAATATTGAAAAGGATAAACCTACATTGATGTGTACTGGCATTCTCCATATCAAACCAACCTCATTTGTGAGTTATTGATTCCAATAAACATAGACACAGGGGTACATAGGTTTGTATTCATCAAGCATGCAGATTGCTTAGGTATTTTAAGATTCTAGCACTTTATAGAAAAGAAGAAAACTTATATCACTCAGAAGTCATAGAGATTCCTGAAATATGGAGTGAAATAAGTCTGGAAGTTGGCTAAGTATAATCACCTTGGATGCAGAAGGCATCATATGTCTAAGGCTATCTGTGTGACTTCATCTATTTCTAGTCTCTTGGGGTTCATCATTGATATATGAGAGGCAACAATGACTATTCTTTCCTACTCATATGCTTTAAACAAAATATAAATTAATATATATTGATTTTATTATGTGGTTTACTTGCTGTTTCTATGGAAACTGAATTTATTTCAGTACTTCAAAGATCAAGAAAGGTGAAAATTCTGACCTAATCATTCTCCAACAATGGCATCTTGAAAATGTTTGGAAACTATTTACTGTGATGTGGTAAAGAATAAAAAGTAATGGGAAATATTCAAGGAGAAATCCACAGACTGGTCATCACTGTCTAAAGAATGATGAACAACAGCCATACTTTCAGTATATGACAAACCAAAGTAAATATGTAAGCAAATAAACAAGTAGCAGATATATTAGATGAATGTATAGAAAGATGATAATGATAGGTAGCTAGATAGATAGATAGATAGATAGATAGATAGATAGATAGATGATAGATAGATGATAGATAGATAGAAATATGATAGATGATAGATAGATGATAGATAGATAGATAGATAGATAGATAGATAGATAGATAGATAGATAGATGACAGACAGACAGACAGACATCATCAAGTATAAACTAACTGGAGAAGCCCATAGATTCAGTGAGTTGAAGTTCCTCACAGAGTCTTTGGCAGAGTCAAATGAACCTTTGGGTGAAGCTTCTAAGTAAAAGAACAAATACCAGCATAAAAAGTAATGTCATCAAATCAGACACCAAAAACATTCTGTCAAAACTGACTGGAAAATGAGGCAGTCAGCTGGACTTCCTGACTGAATTTTCTCTCCACTGATGAGCTTCCAATGGCTGAACTTCCAACTTCTTTCCTATGATAGGTACTTCTTTATCACGAGATTAAACAATGGTTAACTTATATTATATATGGCTGGCTTCTACTTCTTATTATGCATACAACATTTTTCTCCTGAGCTGTTTTGCTGTTTGTTCTCTTCCCTCCATGTCACAGAGTTAAAAGGATCAGTCCTTACCCAAACAATGGGCTTTGGAAAACCCATTGAGACAAGCATGCAATAAGAAAGGCAGGGATTAAGGTGTGTGTGGTCATGGTGGTGAGGGGGAGATTCTGCTCCTAGAACCAGCTTCTCAGTAAGCTCAAAATACACATGACAACTTACCAATATAGTGCACATTAAACATATTAACAAAGTCTATGTGAAAGGTCAATATGATCAAGAGAAACTGTTGTATTAATGTGTTCATCTGTAAAAATATAAACAAATATTAATAAATTAAAATAGATTATAGTTTTTAATTCTTAAAATGATGTTAATAATCACCCTCATTTAGCCTTGTAATCACTTAGTAATGTTTTTTTAAAAAGATGGGAAATGTGCAAGAAATTAAAATTCAAATGAATGGATGTTTTATACTTCCTTTCAGCATTACAGTGTGTCTATAATGAAGGAATCCATTTTTTCAAAATTACCTAAAGTACAATCCAGCCTCAGTGAATGAGTAATTCCAAGAAAGATCTTCAAAATGGTCTGATTGAGGAAATTCTTTTTTTAATGTAACTTTTAGGGTTGGCTTCCTTCTTTAGTACCCTTGCATGCCAGGCTGGGACTCATCTGAAGACTTTCATTTATGTGCATGACATAAAAAACATGTGATAACATACTTTCAGAAGACCTAGCCAGTCTTTTTCTTGTGCTACTGAATCTGCATCACTAATGCTGTACTTGATGGTATTTTTATTCTAATATTCTGCAATTTTCATGTATAACCTTCTTTTAATTATTTTCTCAAAGTATAATATGCAATACTAAAACCTTTAAAAACCCATACTAAAATGTTTTAGGATTCTAGAGAAACATCTATCTAAAGCCTGGAATTATTTTTTTTCATATCCACAAAATATCTTTTATAATATAAGTGAATTGTTAATAATTCACTTGAAAATTCAACACCAAACATCTAGAAAGAATCATATGCAAGAATATTTAAACTTTTCTGTTTCATTTTCAAGAGAAGATGAAATTCATCTCATTTCCAAATCAACTTCCTCTCCTATTCAAGGAATCATATTGAGTTTATTCATAAACATATAAACATGAAGGAAAGCTGTAGTGCTGCCAGATTTCTGCAGATCTACAAACCTTCATGTTTCAATTCAGGACAAAAATCTGTCTTTTCATCAATATGGATTGCACATTGGTATATAAGGAAAACAAGATCTCCATCAACAACAAATCAGTGTAGGAAAGAGGCTGAAGCTGAGGTGTCTTCCTATGAAGGAACAGAGTGCTAATTTCTGTGTAATCTGACTAATGACATAAGGAAAGAGGACCATTCAAACCATGTTCCTATACTGCCAACTTTGAGGAGTAGACTAGCTAGAGCAGCCATGTCAGTCTTCCCGTGGATCATATACAAAATACATGAAAGTGTTTTAAGCAGGTTTCTGGTTTTGCATATATAAATTATACTTTAAATAATTAACACATGATTTTTTTTAAAAAACATACTAAGATCTAAGGAATTTTAAGGAAAAACAGGAGTGAAATTATTAGGAAAAGCATGAAATTATTTTGGATTAAAGACATGGGGATAAAATAAATCTTACCACTTACGGTAGGGCATGCCTGAAAATTTAGCACGTGGGAGGCAGAGGCAGGAGGATCAGTCCTCAAGGTCTCCCTCAGAGATACAGAGCTTGAGATCAGTCAGGTGAGCACACAAGTCTTTGTAAAAAATAAAAAAATAAAAAAAAAGAACTGGGCATAGTGGTGCATGACTTTAATCCTAACACTCTGGAGGCTAGAGGGCAGATGGCTGGGACTCTGAGGCCAGCCTGGCTATACAGCAAGGTCCAGGTCAACCAATGCTCCATAGTGAGATTCTAGAGGGGGTGGGGGGATAATGTTTTCAGAAGTCACACACCGATCATGCTATTTGTGTTTTAAGTGATTATTTTGAGTCAAAAATAAATATTGCTCAAATCAGAGAAAATGTCCCAATATTTTTATACAAATGCTTCATCCAAAATAAGAACCACGTATGTAGTTATATTGTCTGATTTATCATGCATGGGCTTGAGAGGAGTGAGATTTCACTGAGCCACACAACCACAGCTCACTAAGTACATATCAACAGCATCTGGTTTTGTCATTTCTTGGTATTTTCAATAGAGACTAACTCAAATGTCATGAGAAACCATCAGATATCATCATCGCTATGCAAGCTATGAAATAAAATGACAGGGGCTTGCAACATGGTAAATACTTTCTGTATGCAAGTTTGGAACCCAGTGAATAGCTCACTACAGACCCTGGAAAGGTTTACTTTCACATGTGATGAATTGTTGTTGTAGTGGAAAAAAAAGATTAAGAACACATTCTCTCTGAAATAAAGTTTCCACTTAGGTACAATCAGTAGGGTTTAATTAGAAAACATGAATAATTGAGCATGTCGTCTCTCTCTCCAAGCAACAAACTCAAGAGCCATGTAAAAGTGAATTCTTGTTAGACAAAAAGGAGCATTGCAGAGAATCTGCTTCTGATATTTGTTCTCTGACAGCAACCTTCCAATAATAACTCAAACAAATAACTCTCTGAGCAAATACTACTAATAAAGGTCTTCATTTAAAATGCAAAAATCAAACAAATGAAAACAAAACAAGAGAAGAAGCTTCCTGAACAGCCTGGGGATGCAGCTCAGGATGAGAGCTTGCTGTGTAAGCACAAGGACCTGAGTTCAAATCCTCAGCAAACACTTAGAAGCCGGGTATGGGGCTGAAGAGATGACTCCCTAGTTAAGAGCTTATATTGATCTTGCAGAGAGCTCAAATTCAGTTCCAGCACCCATGTCCAGTAGCTCAGAACTGCCTGTAACTCCATCTTGGTGGGATCCAGAGCCTCAGACTTCAACGGATATCTGTACACATGTGCAAATGCCCCCCCCACACACATTAAAAAAAAACATAAATACAAAAGAAGCTGGATATCGCTGTACAAGTTCTTACCTTTAACCTGAGCATTGTGGGACTAAGACCACAAAATCAGTCCAATTCAAGACACTGAATGCCCTGCTCAAGTTTCCTCATGCTTGTTGACAGGCCATAGCACTAGCAGTCTCTACAAGAACATTTCTGAGAGTACCATAGAGAGAGAAATGAGGACATGGAAAAGATTAGACTGGAAGAAACCTAGGACACTGAGTTCTTCATGTGATTCACCATTCTGACAACAGTGACAGAGGCCAGGCCACACAGAGTCACTTTGAATGCACAATTTGAGCATATGGACTTGGTCCTCAAGGCGTTTGAATTCCTCTCTAACAAGGTGGTTGGTTACAAACCACCTGCTGAGTGCACCCTAAATCCCATGGAATATTTATTTCAGGCTTGGTATGCTTAGGTGAGAGGACTAGGGTGGCTCCGTGGGTAAGCAGTATATACTAAGTGAACAGGAAAGGAAAAGTTCAGGTGAAAATTGTGATACTTAGAAAGAGTAACTCAGACAAGAGTTACCACAGGCAAGAGAACCACAGGCAACTCCACCAAGCACCAGCTACAGTGCCTGGGTCTTACTGATTTGTTTGTGTCTGGGTGTGTTTTGTCTCACTGTTTCTGAATGAACCAAACAGTTCCCTTTCTGTACGTGTCAGCTGCTAGGGAGGTCTGCAGCTGCCCCTCAACGCTCTTTTTTCTATCTGATCTTGCGAGTGTAGATCTTGCAAGACCGTCCTTCCTCTGGCTGTAATCCTTTCTGGCACTCACTCTTTCTCTATTTGCTGTTCAGCACATATTGTGCTTGGCCTTGAGGCCCCAGGACTGGAAGAAAGATATATCAGCACACCCCATGCCCTAGCCTCAGTGAGACATCTGGGCGGATTTCCTCAGGGGTCAGGCTAACTACCCCCGCCAAAGTCTTCATTGTGGTACACTCTAATTCCCCACCGTCGTTTTGTGCCTCTCCCAGCAGACTTAATCATTTGAAGACACTCTCTAGAGGTTTCTGTTTAGGACATAGCTCCTCTCCATCTCAGGTCTGCGCTGTCTCTGGGGTGAAAGATTTCAGGTTTAGAGTTTGGGGACACATTGAAACATGTTGTTCTTTGTGGGTAAGAGTTTTATTAGAAGCGTCATTTATTACCTAAGGCAGACAGCAGCATGGTATGGCTTCAGAGGAGAGTTCAGCCCACTTGACTGAGTAGGGCTTTCTTCTCAGAGGCTTCAGAGGAAGTGAGGTGTGAAGAAGATTAACAAATTCCCTCATTAGGCTGGCAGTTGGCCATTGCTAGGTGGGAACCAGTGAATAGTCAGTTACCAAGTGTCAGATGATTTATAATCACCTTGCCTGGCAACCCATTACTAGGGGTCCATAGGGTTGGGAAGACAAGGATATAGAGAAATGAGATGCTTTGGTTTCTGTAAATATCATTGTTTAAACAAAATAGAAGAAGTTTATGAATGGTTTTTGTCCTAGTTAACATGGAGCGGTGTCTCTAAAGTGGGCATTGCCTCCCAGAAAGACACTGAAGTCATTCTTTTTAATTCATCCTAGATATGTGAACCATACACAATAGTTTCTTAGCTACCTTCAACATACATGCAGCTACCATCAAACACTTTATGAATACTGTGTAAATGATGGTCCAAGATACTGTAATGTGGAGAAACATACTTTGGAACCTGGACTCTGAGTGAGATTGCATAAAATCCTGATGTTGGGGCTACACAGCTGAGCCACTGTCTTTATATCACTCAATCTCTCTCTACCTCAGCTTCTTCGTCTGTAAAACAGGCAGTCTATCTGCTAGGAATCTCAGCAGTGATAGATGTGCTAATCACGGAAATTACTTAGGAAAATGCTTGCCTGTATTAACCACACTACCAAATGCTGGGCCTCAGTGCTGTTACCATAGAAATGATGGTAGAAAATTGGCCATTTGTTTGACTGTCTATGAATTCCCTTGAAATGTTTTTAAAACACTTTGAGCTATTAGCTACTTATTTTACTCTTAAAAGTTGCCAGTTAATATTCAAGGTTTCTTTCAACACTAAAAATACAAAATGAGCAGGATTTTCCTCTCATTTTCAAGCTGAAGTGAAGTTGTTCTTGAACTATTTGAAATTTAGACTAACTAAGGCTGCCTGATCTCAACTTGCATGCCATAGGCAATCTTAGATATTGTAAAATAAGTATTTTAAAATTTTATCAACTATATATACATATTTTAGAGAATTCTTTGATACAAAATAATACTATAGATGAGTACTTTTCTTATATTATTTTTATTATATATTATTAGTGATACATACATTGTTTACTTTCAATTGCTATTTATACTTATTTCTTGGGATATAACATTTTGAAGAGTTTATGCTTTTCTAAAATTAAGTGTTCTATGGATAGAGAAATATAAAGTTAATTCTCATTTCAATTAATTTCACATATGATGTTCTATATCCTGAAGACTGAATAAGAGTTGAAAATAAGAACATGTAGTCCCCAGCTTATAGAAGGCATGATAAGCTTCCAATAAGGACTGAGAAACTTTAAGGAAATAGCACCTCAAACAGTACTTTTTCTAAGAAATATTATTAAGGAAAACAACCTCAGAATAAATAGTCAACTCTTTACCTACCTTGTCAAGCTGCTATAAAAACACTCTGCTTGTAAATACCCACTGCTCTGCAGTCCCAGCATAGCCAGGGCTGACAACATGCCCTTGTCACGACATCCTCAAGCCTTCCTTCACGCCACTGAGTTTATGAAATACTCATGTCAAAAGTTTCCTTGGTGTCATTTCCTTTAAGACATGGTGCATCTGCCCTCTGGCACGAGCTGTTGAGTTCGTGTCTTCAGATATCTCTTAGGCTCTGACTTTGAGGTTTGACCTACACTTGTCTTCCATCTTCACCTCTGCTACCTATTTTCCTCTGAAAATCCCAAGCAACTTCAAAATCCTTTCTTGTGTCCTGTTTATTTAGTGTGTGTGTGTGTGTGTGTGTGTGTGTAGTGGGTAGCCACTCCAGCTTTGATCTGGAAGTTCCAACCCCCATTGAGGCTTCGGTAACTGTCACGCCTACAAGGCGGGGCCAAGAGAGGGCCCTGTAGCTAGAGTTTTCCTGCCTGGCCCATGGTCAGGATAAATCTCTTTCACCTGCCAGTCCCACAGCCGCTCAGACCCAAGCAAGTAAACACAGAGACTTATATTGCTTACAAACTGTATGGCCGTGGCAGGCTTCTTGCTAACTGTCCTTATAGCTTAAATTAATCCATTTCCATAAATCTATATCTTGCCACATGGCTCGTGGCTTACCGGAATCTTTACATGCTGCTTGTCCTGGTGGCTGGCTGGCAGTCAGTGACTCCCTCTGCCTTCCTGTTCTTTTAATTCTCTCTGTTAGCCCCGCCTATACTTCCTGCCTAGCCACTGCCAATCAGTGTTTTATTAGCAACACATTTGCCATACAGAACGTCCCACAGCAGGGCCCTGAAGACCCGAGATCCAAATGCGCTGCCTTCTCTTGGTTCCTGGCCCTGGACGCTAGAGGTAGACCGTGCCGAGTTCTCCAGAGAACACCGCCAGACTGTGCTATGTCTTCCCCAGACCCTGCAACCTACCTATCCCTTCATTTGTAAGTTACGCCACTAAATAAACCTCCCTTTTAACTATGTGGAGTGGTCTTAATAATTTCACCAATATGTGTGTGTGTTGTTCACATGATTATGAGCTCATGTGTATTTCAAATGTGTGTGTGTGTGTACAACCTCAAATGCTATTCCTTTGTAGCTGTCCATCTTCTGGGTTTTTTTTAATTAACGTGGCTTTTTTATCATTTATTTTACATACCAACTACAGTTTCACCTCCATCCTCTCCTCTTGTTCCCACCCCCAACTCCCATCTACCCCTTCCCCATCCACTCCTCGTCTCCTTGATCCTGCCTCATCTTCTATTTTGAGGCAGGTTATCTCACTGGACCTGGCTCTAACTGCAGGTAGGCTGGCTGTTCAGCAAGCCTCAGGGTTGCATCTGTCTTAGCCTCCACATCTCTGAGATTATAACATCACGTCCAATTCTTTACATAGTTTCTGTACATAAAACTCGTCTTCATCCTTGCATGGCAAACACTTTAAAAAGAAAGAGATTTCCTCAGTCCCTCATTTCTTTTCTTTCTTTTTTTTTTTTTTTTTTTTTTTTTTTTTTTTTTTTTTTTTTTTTTTTGGTTTTTCGAGACAGGGTTTCTCTGTGTAGCTTGCGCCTTTCCTGGAGCTCACTTGGTAGCCCAGGCTGGCCTCGAACTCACAGAGATCCGCCTGCCTCTGCCTCCCGAGTGCTGGGATTAAAGGCGTGCGCCACCAATGCCCGGCCCCTCATTTCTTTTTAAACATACATCATGAAAATATAAATTTCACACACAAAAAAACAAACAAAAATGTATTTGGCTGCATTATTTTTCTTCTTTCTGTAGTGGCAATTTTGACTAATCCAGTTATTTATATTGAATTTAGCAGCCACTGAAACATGCATGTTTTCAGACCAAAATTTAAAATAACCTTCTCTGTTGTTCACTCCAATCTAAACCTTTTCTACATCTCTTTGCTTCCTGTACTGATGTCATGTGCTCTGCCACTGAAGTTAAAACCCAGGCTAATACTTCTCTAATTCCATTTATGGCTAGAATTAATTTCCCAAGATTTCTGTTATTGGACAAATCACTAATATAAAGTGCAATTAACTTGGTGTGCCAGGATTGTAAGATGAGGAAACAGAAAACTGACCAGTTTAAATGTATGTTCAAAGTCACAGTGAAAATGAACCACGCAAAAGCTCCCTTCCAGTACCTGAGAAACCAAGCACATTGAATGAATTCTAGTAAGAAGAAACTCTCCCCTTAACCACTCAGGTCTGAATGAAGAGGGGCACACCTACCATACCACCCAGAGCTGTGTGCTGTGTAGCTAGAAAGACAGACGCTTGGAAGACAGCACAGCAGTGCATCCCACTTGGATTCCAGTTAACACAACTGGGGCTGCACCCAACTGTGGACGTTTCACCTACGTATGGGAGTTTGAGGTGGAAATGGAAAAAAAAAATGGCTAAAATTCAGAGAAAAAAAGAAAACTTTTTTTTTTTTTTAACTTGAAATAACTCCTGGTCTAGCCTAACGGAATTTTTACAAAATGTATCTGAAATCAACAAGGAACAATGGCCGTGGCACTGATGTTAGTAATACTGGTGGTGGGGATTGACAGAAGAGATATGCTTTGTTTGAATAAAATTAGTATATGATCATCAAAAATCACAAGTGAAAGATGCTGTATTAATTTTGAAGAAAATGCCTCATGCATTTAATAAAAAGTTCTGTGAATTGAATAATTTATTTAGGAATGGATAAAATAAAATATTCTATTCAAACCATTTTCTGTCACTTCCCAGTTTTTTCATATTCTATGGAAAAGCAATTTAAAATTCACAAGTAAATCCTGACTCACATCTAACTAAAATCTTCTCTTATATTTAAAATTCACCCTAATGGGAAATGTGTGTATTTAATGGAAAGATATTTCCTGCACCGATAAAAAGTATTTCATTTGTTTTATGATATACTGGATAAAAATTGAAGATTTTTGTCCTCTACTTACCTAATGTAATCTAGTAATAAATATGTGACCATTAAGATAATGTCTGTAAACAAGTTTTTCAGTTAAATGAGATCAAAATTGCCCAAAGGTTTCCAATATCATTTACTGTTATTTACAGGTAAAATGTACACTCTATAGTGTCAAAAATCCAAAGATAAAAATGGTTTTCATGTGACAAAATGGTCATATGTCTTGAAGACATTTCCAGAAAAAATCTGGAGCCTTTCTAAAATCTGCGAGGTAACTCTGATTCTGGCTCATTCACACTCACATAGGAGTAAGTCTGATTCTGGTGATTAGCATTTACATGGAGAGATGACATGTCACTTCTGGTTTGGAATCAGAGCCCAGTGCTCTTAGTCACATGTTAGGAAGGTGAGATTGGCTCCATACGTAAGACTTTTTAATGTTGTTTTATTTTTTGACATCATAACTTAATTAAAACATTTCTCCCTTCTCTTTTCTCTCTCCAAACCCTCCTGTATACTTCTCCCACTCTCCTTCAAATTCATAGCCTCTTTTTTTCACTAATGGTTATTGTATGTATACATATATGTTTATACAAATATCCTCCTGAATATAACCTGCTAGGTCTATACAGTGTTACTTGCATGTGTGTTTCCAGGGCTGACTATTTAGCACTGGACAACCAGTTGGTGTGCTCTTCCCTGGGGAAGGCCACCTCTCTCATTCCCAGTTGAACTGTAAAAGGATTTACATTGTACATGGTATTAAACTGATACCCCTGGCTAGCTTCGGTCTGTCCACAGTGTCATCTGAAGGACAGACATGGAAAACACTAAAGTTGGCTTCTCTAGAATCACTGCAGGAAAGCTTTCACTGTTTTCAGAGCAGAATGACTTTCAGGCGAAGCATTTGGAATTGCCCTCATGGTCCATAACACTCCCAGGAGTGTGTGTCACTAATTACTAATAATTAGCATGTGAATGTGCAGTTTGAAATTTTTGTATTTATCTATGCATCAGGCCACTAGAGTTTTGTAAAAGCTATTATTTGACTTATTGGGAAGGGAATTTCTGTCTCATAAATATAACAAATACATAATGGCAAAAAATAACAGTAATTTCCCCCTCTGAAGATTTTATATAGAGTAATTCAACAGAAGAAAATTTAATTTACAGATATTAATTACAGTGTTATTTATGATGGCTTCAAATCACTATAAATATGCTAAATGTCCAACAACAGAGAAATAAAGGGTTTTGAATATTTACTCAGATAAATATTTTATAGGCATGAAATATTAATTATGCAGATAATGGTGATTATGAAATTTTCGTGAAATAATGTGAACTGATAAAAGTACATTATAATTTTAATGATGTGAGAAATAGGCATGTGAAATTGCTTTAGGACAAATTGTTGAGTCAGCAGAGGATTTTGTAATCTAAGTAGAATTATATATTTTTTAAATTTTATATTACAAAAAAACAATTTTTTTGATATCTGTGGAGACATAAATTAGAGATGAGATAATATGTGTCTAACTCTTTCTTTGTCATACAAAAATATACCAAAGACTACAAAATGAGATACAAGGAGAGTCATATGTTAAAAACAAAATATGTGAATGATGATATTCTACTCAAAATTGAACCAAAAATGTTTGAATGAAATTATTTTCTGTGGTGTGCATGTGCGTGTGCGTGTATGTGTGTGTTATGGGAGTTATATACGTGCACGTGCAGGTTGGAGCAGAAACTCTAAAGGAGGACCCCAGGTAATCTGCTCTGCCACCCTCCACCTTATTTTCCTGAGATGGGTATCTCACTGTGATGGTTAGTCCACTTGAGAAAACGATGAGCGACCTGGAAAGAGAGTCTCAATGAGGAACTGTCTAGACTAGTTTTGCATGTGAGCATGATGGCTAAATATTTCCTTAACTGGACAAACTGAGATGGGGAGCTCCACCCTGAATGTGGGCTGCACCATTTCTTGGACTGAGCTCTGAGCTGAATGTTCAGAGCATGAACGGAGCCCGGGCACGTCATTCACTATGCTCTGCTCTTGACTGTAGTGATGAACTATGACTAAAACTACTTCCAGCTCCTTGCTCCTAAGCCTCCCAGAAAGGGTGGAGTACAGCCTGGAATTGGGAGCCAAATAAACTGTAATAAGAACAAAACTAGCCGGGTGGTGGTGGCACACGCCTTTAATCCCAGCACTCGGAAGGCAGAGCCAGGTGGATCTTCGTGAGTTCGAGGCCAGCCTGGTCTACAGAGCGAGATCCAGGAAAGGAGCAAAGCTACACAGAGAAACCCTGTCTCAAAAAAAACCAAAATAAACAAAACTAAGGCACATACAGAACTGGAGCTAGGCAGGAATCAGGAAAGTCCCGGAGATCTTCCTGCCTCGGTTCCCAACAATGCTGGGTCACATCCAGCTCTGTTAATGGAGCACCAGGGTCTAAACTCAGGATTTTACTAATCTTACCCACTGAGCCATCTCTCCAACGCCTGACTGCTGATACTGAGTATGGTTGCTCCCTTCATTGAGCCTTATAGTTACCATGTGACTTAATTAATTGGCACAATTCTGAACTCTGTATAGCTGCTGGAGAAGATGATTCTTAAATACTGAAGTGATTTTTTGAGGTGAATTTGTTATTAAATGCTCTAAACATGCCAACTCCTTTGAGCTGAAGATCCTCTGACGTTAATCCTTCTGCAGTACTCCCTAGTGGAAATGGCCTCAATTCTCACTCCCACTTGATGAAATCTGGCTGCACAGGAGAGGTCAGAAGCTAAATGATTCCTGCATGAGATCATGAATTTTACTGGTCATAAAGGTCAGTCTTTTCTTTCATTTTCTACTTTTCTATGTTTTTTTTCCTTTCTATCAGCTTTAGACTTTCCTTGGTAAAATGAAATAATTGGAATATCTTTTCCCTAGGATTAATCTGAGGTTTCAATATATAAGACTCTTAAGGCCTTGTGGCACAGAGGTGTGATAGTACCTAGTTGGCAGGCTGAGGGGGGGAGATGTAGGTTCAAGGCCTGCCTGGTAACTTAGGAAGATCCTATTTTCAAAATTAAAAAATGCAAAATGGTGTAAGAGGAATTGCTGAATGGTCTTATTAATAAAAAACTTGGAGCCACGTATTGGGGTGTAAAACTGAGAGATCAGAGGAATAGGATAAGGTACAGCCAACCTCACCTCACCAACTCCTCAGCTTCCATAGAGACCTACTTCCTGTATACCCACGTATAGTGGTATTCTATTTGTACTGAAATGTGATTTTATTTGTATGTTAATAAATAAAGTTGCCTAGAGGTCAGAGTTATTAGCAAACCATAGGGAAAGCCAGGGTGGTGGTGGCGCACGCCTTTAATCCCAGCACTTGGTAAGCAGAACTAGGTATATCTCTGTGCGTTGGAGACACACGCCCTTAATCTCAATACCAACCATAGACCTGGAGGTCTGTACACAGGCAGTGATGAGGCAGTCACGTAGTTGGGTTTACAACCAATGAGAAGGAAGAACCAGAACTCTATTTAAGGACGAACGCACAGGAAGTAGTTCTTTTTCGGAGAGGTTTCTTGGCGGAAGAAGCTAGCCAGCAGCATGCGGGTAAGCTCCTAGCTCTGACCTCTTGGGCTTTTATCTTTACCTTGGCTCTGTGTTTCTTATTTAATAAGACGGTTGGTTACATCTACATTTGGCGCCCAACGTGACAAGACTCCATAAGAAACCGCTTGACTTGCAGCGGGTCTGCGGCTGGTCCGGTTTCCCGCCTCGGCGGTCTCTAGCTGGGGCCAAGGTCGGTTTGGCCTCAGGCCCCAAGAGGTTAGCTTAAAAGCCGGTGCTATAAACAACTCAGGCCTGCCTTGCCAACAGGACCCCTGCCTGTAAAGCCAACGCACGTGGTTGGAGTTTAAGGAAGCCTAGCCCAGGCTTGACTCCGCTCAAGCGGGGACACTGGACTTACTTCAAAGGAGGATGGACATCGAAGACACTCCATATGGAGTTTATCTTCACCTTGCAAAAATAGCCATTTGGGCAAGGACTGCTTGATCGACTGGACATACAGGACCCATAGAAATGTGACCACTGAACTTTGCTTGACAAAATGGTCCTTCAGGTTCCTGCTTTACAGAAGAAACTGCCAGACATTCTACAGAACACACACACAAAAAAAAAATGACTAAGAGACTCTAGGCCTGTGAGCTGAAAACAGATGCCCCAACTTTACCAGATAACTTTGGATGACTGTCCAGGCTGTCAGCTGTCTCTGTCTACCCTGCAAGACTCCCGAAAGTTGCTTACATCTTCTCCATTTCTCAGGTAGTACTATATCCTTCTGAGGTCTTTGATGTGGTTGAAGACTAGATAGTTGTAATTTCCTCAGTTATGATAAAAGATAAGTTAGATATAAAACCTTAAACTCATAAATATAAGATAGATAGGATATCTTCTTTAATATTGTAACTGTAATTCTTGCTCGATAATTGTTTTGTTATATGTAATTTTACTATGTTAAAGTTAAAACCTTCCTTTTTGAAAAAGAAGAAAAGGGGAAGTGCTGTGGGATGTTCTGTATGACAAATATGTTAATAAATAAAGCACTGATTGGCCAGTAGCCAGACAGGAAGTATAGGCGGGACTAACAGAGAGGAGAATTGAGGGAACAGGAAGGTGGAGCGAGACACTGCCTGGAGCCGCCACCAGGACAAGCAAGATGTAAGGTACCAGTAAGCCATGAGCCACGTGGCAAAGTATAGATTAATAGAAATGGGCTAAATGTAAGAGTAAGAGCTAGACAATGATAGGCCTGAGCTAATGGCCAAGCAGTTTAAATAATATAAGAGTCTGGGACTGGCGGGACTTTGTAGCTGGAGACTGGCAGGACTTGGGAGCTGGAGAGAAGATCTCCAGCAACACCCACGTCTATATGCCTTTCTGTTTTGCCATCTTATTTCCTCTCTCTGCTCAGTTACATCACTTCCTGTCTGTCTATACAGACCTCCAGACTTCTATCATTAGTGCTGGGATTAAAGGCATGTGTCACCATGCCTGGCTCTCTTCCCCAGCCTTGAACTCACAAAGATCTGGAAGAATCTCTGCCTCCCGAATACTAGGATAAAAGTCATGTGCTATGATGCTAGGATAAAAGTCATGACTTCTATGTTTAATATAGTGACTGGCTTTTTCCTCTAATCCTCAGATGAGGTTTATTAGGGTGCACAATATTTTTGGGGACACAATATGTCACCATAAAGTGGATGTGAGTTTTGCCCAAGTGACTGTTTGTCCAGAATGTGTGTCCCTAGCTTCAGTCCTCATTCTATAAAAAACAAAGCCTAAGTAAGTAAATCTAAAATGTATCAATTGACCTATTTATTATATATTTATATATTTCAACCAGCTGTGCTAAGCCTTCAGTGATAGTGTGGAACACATCTTAGATGTGTTCATCTAAGAACAGAAAAAATATTTATCAGTTACCTTTGTAAATCATTAACCATATGTATTAAAAAGCATCATCAAAGAAAGTAACAGTTCAGAGGTTGGGAAGTCTTCCCATAAGGAGCTGTGTCACAGGAGATATGACAAGCATGATAAAAAAAAAATGTGAGCAACCCTTTTTGCTGCAACATGGTGAGGGTAAAGCCCCAATAAGGGGAGAAAATGAGCTTTTACCCCTGAAGCCAAGGTTTCAGGAAGGAAAACAAACCAGTGCTGCAGAGACTCACAGAACTGATCAGGAAACACTTTAGACCCGTTAAAGGTGTCAAAGAATGGTAAGTCAAGAATAAGATTTAAGTTGAGAACAGTCATTAATAGATTGCAGTTTTAAAAGAATCAGGTAAGATGATAGGTATGTAGAGATGTAAAGAAAGGAGAAGTAAACATCTGTAGGAGGGAAAGTAAAAGATGCAGGTACTTCAGATTATGACCACATTCACTCAGGCACTACTCATGTGGAGTAGAGGTGAATGAGACAAACAAGTTGCTGAATAACAACAAAAAGTCAGAAAAGGAAGAAAGAGAACCAGGCATTACAGCATGAGCAGACCCAGGGCAGATACTGAATAAAGGAGTCATTAATATTGTCAAGTGCATTTAAATGTCAAGGAAGATTGCAAGTAAAAATGTAAGTGGATATGGGGACAGAGAATTCATTATAATGGAAAATGACTTTTTGTTTTTATATTGTTCCAAGGACTCGGAGGGCTGTTCTCTTTATAATCAGGTTTCACTTATCTGTTGTTCCTTCCACTTTTACATTTTTCTTTTCACATAACTATTGAATATTGTCATTGAACATGAGAGTAATTTACAGGAATAATCCCCTTTTTAATAATGTTTACTTCTTACTAGAACTAGTGAAAACAATATATTTTCAATCAAATAAAGCGAAACAACTTCCAGGAATTTGCATTTTTTTTCTTTGTGTTGTATCAATAAGACAAGTCCTAAGGTTATTATTTGAAGGGTCACTACTTAAAGAACTCAAAAGATTTCTGTAAAATGAGGAGATCAGTAAGCCTTCCTTCTGGAATTTTAGGCTATGTCAGATGAACTGACTAAAGTTGATTTTTCTCATTTATTTCTTAAATCACTGCCCCACAAGGTTTTATAGCTCATGAATGGAAAATTTAAGCCCCATTATCAAGTAGATAAATTAAAATCAAACTAATATTTATGTATTTTTTCTTATGAATTCTAATCCATAAAAGATTTTATAATATTCACTTTACCCCACCATTTAGTCATAAGATTTATCATTCTTAGAAGAAATATCAGATCTCATTTATAGAGAATATAGACAAGCACTTAACCCACTGAATCTCTAAATATTTAAGTTAATGACTTCTATGGGCCTATGAAACACCTCAGCAGGCAAAGGTACCTGCCACCAAATCTAGTGACCTGCATCCCATCCCCAGGTATACCTGGAACAACATGGTGGAAAGAGAGGACCAATTCTTGCAAGTTGATGCTTGACTTCCATGTGCACATATTCAGACAGAATGAATAAAACACAATAAAATGTAAATTAACAGCTTGTGAGCTTAAATATTGGTTTGCTTATTGGTACAGATTATTAATAATGCTGAATTTTTCTCCTGTTATTATATTTTCTAATAAGTTGCTCATAAGTCATAAGCAAATTCAAATATCCTTTGGGAAATAACCTATGAATTATACTTCTGATCTATTGAATATTTGCATAGCCAGTAATGTACTAGGAACAAAGATAAATTATTGGCATTTGTAAGTAAATAAAGATATATGGGAAACAATCTTATAGAACCTCTATGATGCCACGTGGTAAAGAACAAACTGCTGAAGTAGCAGAAAACACCAAAAAAGAGAAAGGAATGTGGACACTTTACTGCCTTGAGGGACTAAAATACCCCATTCTTCATGAGCAAAATAATATTTATAAAACGGTTACTCTTTTTTGGTTTTCTTTTGATCTTAGATTATTTTGTACGTCTGCTTTGGGACCTTCCAAAGCCTAGTGTATGTGTTAATTCTGCTATATTTCCAGATGAGTTGACAGCACATGGTACGCCACCGATAGTAAGCATGGACTAACCTTCCGACAAGCAGCTTTTCAGTTCATGATGCTGCAAAGCACTATGCACAACTCCGACAAGATTCAAGATACAAATCACTAAAACCTCTGGGCAAAGACTCCTGGGTATGAATACTAATGTGTGTGCCTGTTTCTCAAGGTATAGAATACATGGAACCAGAGATGAAACATGAACCTATGGACTTCATTTCCCAGTGCCATCTAATATGAAAATTGTGTGTTCTATGTTTTCTCTTTTTTAAAAAAGTATAAATGTATAAAGATCATATCAATACATTCACTGTATGACACTTTATGACAAAAAGATCGTTGAAGGAGAGAAAACAGCTGTAAAAGGCAATATTCGATATAAGTTTCTTCTTCACTTCTCTCTCTCATTTTCAACTTCCCACTTTCTCTAGTTCTGAATCTTCCTCCTCCCTTCCTGCTTTCCTCCCTTCCTTCTTTTCTTCTTCCCTCCTCTCTCTCTCCTTTCTGAACTGATCTTGTAACCAGATCTTCCAATAACTCACTACGTAATACAGAATGGTCTTGAGCTACTGATCCCCCAGCTCCTACTTGTTGGGCGTTCAGTGAGGAGCCATCATTCCCAACTCAGTGCGCCTGACTTTAGAGAATATTAAGGGAAGCTAATACTGTTTCATTTCCTAACTCCTCCCAGCAACTATTTCCTGAGCATACACTGTCAGATCTTCTGTTATGACCTGGGAATGCAACAGTGAACAAAAGCAAGCATCCCCCATATGTTTGTGTTACTTTTGTCAATCTGTAAAGATCAAGCCAATGATGTCATACTGACCTACACTCCAAATTTCACTTTTGAAAGAAATGTCTAGTTATTTGGGATAAACTGAAGAGTCAGGGGACCCTGAGGTTGCAATGTTTTCTAACTACAGGAAGCAGTGCATCTGCTGTGTGGAGGTTTCTATCAGATGGAATCAATGCTGCAAAAGGATATGTGCAAGAAAGGTATAAATAATTATACTTTGGCTGGACAAAGAAAAATATGATTCAAACCAGTGAAGTGGTTAAACATGGACCACAAAGAACTCCTCAGACTAGGTTACAGATATTTTTCTTATGACAATTTAACTGCAAAGTACTGAGAACTTTTGAGCAGTTACAGAGCTTTGAGAAGGCCATCATGACAGCAGAATGCATAGTGAATCAGAAAGAAGACTATGTAGCCATGAACAAGGCAGATGGAAGATATTCTTATGGAGTTTCCAGCTTAAACGTCACTGTAATTTCAATGAGGCTGATGGGAGGGCTCCTCAAAGGATATAAGAATGTAGAGGTGAATTAAAGAAATAAGTCATTAGAAAATAGCGATGATTTCAGGAATATTCAAGGGTCTTTGGGGCTCTCAGATTCCATGAGATAAAGAAAGCTGTGACTTGGTAAGGTTACTGGTGCATGCCTGCTTTGGACTTCATAGGTGCTGAGTTCATCAAGATAACACCACTCGATTCTCAAGAAAAGAGGTCAAAACCTACACTTAAAATCCAGATGTATTTGGTAACTGTGATCCTTGGCTCAGAGCCATGCCCATCTACTGATGCACCTGAACCTGCTTGTGCACACTGTAGGGTGGAGCACTTCCAACACAGGTTCCATGGCCTACACACAGAGGGCAACTAATGGTTTATGAAGTTTATCAGGTCCTGACTTCAGAGAGATTCTACTTTTACTTTCTTACCAGCACCACTTTGCTTCTAACCAAAAAAATGACCATCCCTCCTAACTAGTCACATTAGTAAATTTATTTAGACATCCACAAAATAGCTCTGAACATCAACTCTACTTGTTCTGCTTAGATCTTTTCTCTTTCTTTTCCAGTTTGGAGCAAGCTAGTGTCGCCTGGGAAGAGAAAACCGCACCTGAGGAATTACATCCATCAGACTGACATATGGACATTTCTGAGCGGCACTTGCTTGATTAATGATTGATGTGGGAAGGTCCAGCTCACTGTGGGTGGTGCCTGTGCGTCATCCCTGCGCAGATGATCCTGGGTTGTAAAAAGAAGCAAGCTGAGTAAGCCAGGGGAAAAGTAATCAAGCAGTGATCCCCCATGCTCTCTGCTTCAGTTCCTGCCTTGAGTCCCTATCCTGACTTCCCTTCAATGATGGACTGTGATCAGGACATGTATGCCAAATCAACACTTTCTTCCCTAAGTTTCTTAGTGTTATTAATCTCTCCATCCTCCGTGTCCCTCTGTATGACCCTCCCCAGTTAACTACTCATGTTTTCCCCATTTCCCACTCATAGTACCTGTGTGTCCTGCTGTTCCCCATTCTAGAGCTCTCCCTTCCTTGCTCTCTCTTTACTTTCCTTGTTTCATCATTTGTCCAGGTTATAGACTCAGACCTAAAGATTTGGAACATTAGCAATTAGTGAAATGGAAATTAAAACTACCTTGAGAGTTCATCTTACCCCCACCAGAATTGTAAAGATGAAAGAAAGGAGGAAGGAAATTGACAACAAATGTTGGCAAGATGCTAGGAAAGAGGAACTTTCATTCACTGTTGGTAGGCTCGTGAACTTGTGCAGTCATTCTGGAAATACTGGGAAGATTCTCCAAAGTCTAAAAATATATCTACCACATGACCCAACTGTACCAATCCTTGGCAATGCTCAAAGGACCTGACATCCTACACCGCAGATACCTGCTCAGCCATGCTCATTGCAGCTCTATTTACTGTAGCTAGGAAATGGAAACAACCTAAATATCCTTTAGCTGATGAATGGATAAATAAATGTGGTGTATATCAACAAAGGAAAATTATGTAATTATTAAAAAAAGAAATTTTATGCAAATAGAAATAGAAGATATCATACAGTGAGGTAATCCAAACTCATAAATACAAACACCTTATTTGTAGTTCTTAACTTTTATTTTTTAGTTGTTTTTTATTTTACTAAAGCCTAAAAGATACTCTTGATGTTTATTAAGAGAACTTGGACATTTAAATTGTTAGAATTTTTTAAAAAGAATGTGGGACTTTAAAAATTATGCTGTGATATTAACACAGGATCCTAGGGATAAACAAGAAAGGAAAGGTTGTGGTTTATGCATTTGTGTGTCAAGCTGAAAGGAGGTCAGCTGACAAGAATTCTCAATTGACAACCATGTCTGTAGGGCTCTGTTTTTAATTGAATAATGAATGATGTGGGAGGGACTGGGCTAGAAACCCAAACTAAACCAAGTGGTGGTCCTGGTAAGGTGGATCTG
Organism: Peromyscus aztecus; assembly: GCA_902168405.1. Taxonomy (NCBI): domain Eukaryota; kingdom Metazoa; phylum Chordata; class Mammalia; order Rodentia; family Cricetidae; genus Peromyscus; species Peromyscus aztecus. The sequence goes on along the minus strand of CABHPQ010161319.1, from coordinate 4,053 downwards.
AGTTGTACAAGAAAGTAGGTGCTTTGGAAAGCAAGCTGGTAAGCAGCACTTCTCTGTGGTTTCTGCATTAGTTCCTGCCTCCAGGTTTCTCCCTTGAGTTTCTGCCCTGACTTCCCTTCGTAACGGACTATGAGCTATAAAATAAAATAATCCCTTTCCTACCCTTAGTTGCTTTTGTTCATAGTATTTATCACGGCAAATGAAAGCAAACTAACACACCTTGTAATTGCTGCTAATATTTAAGAGAGGTGATTCTAGTTTAAGATGGCTTAAGTTTATAAATGGCTGCATCCAGACCATGAAGGTGCTGTGACATGGCTGAACATTTTCTGAAATGTATTTGTTCAACACATAGAAGCAAAACCAGCACACAAGACGTCCAGTTTTCTTCACAAAACATCAGTATTTTACAAAGTTACTGATACAGAACTTAATGATATGACTTTAGGTTAGAGCCTTACATACTAAATTTATTTTTTCTGCCCAAAATAAATTAAATCACAAACATTGACCATGTGTATACAGGGAGAGTGTCAGAACTCAAAAGCACCCATGTGATAGAAGAATGATAATCAATTTACTGTACTAGAAAAATGATATAAAAAAGCTCGTGATGAATAATTTATGTAGTTTTGTGTCTTTGCTCCATTCAAGCCAGCCAACACTAATAATAAAAAATTAATATATATACTAATAACAAAAAATATTAATATATATAATATATATGGCTGAGTAGCAAGTATAAGAAAAAATTTGAAGACATATATCATTAAAACTATCTCTGATTCCTCCAGACAAAGACTATCTGACAAAAGTAGGGTCTGCAGGTGACTGTGGAATGAAATATTTTGTTAGTTAATCAGAAAAGAAAATGTTCCAGTTAGTCTTCTTAAGTAGTCAGGGGTGTAAAGCAAATTGCTTTTCTTGTAGTTCTTTTCAATTAAGTAGCATGTTGCTTCCCTGGGGTGTAAACATGTATCAAGCACAAGGGAAAAGAAACCTTGGACAATAAGGTTTAATGTGCTTTCACCATCCCAGCTGAACAACAAAACACCTACTTGAAGATCATGCACAAAGTAATCGTTTATGTCCAGACACAACTGAAAACATATGCACTAAGCTATTAATTTGATTTCTTTGATGGAATTGTTAGTGCATTTTATTATTCTTACTTAATCTGTGTTTTAAAAGGGCATGTTAACTACATAATCAACAAAACTGTAATATAAAAGGGTGTATATGGTAATGATTAAATATTAGATTTTTTTTAAAAAAAACCTTGTGTGCAATAAATTAATTTCCATTGTGTTCATAGTAAGTGGATATTGTCAATTCATATACTGTGAAGAAAATATATTTTCAAAACTATTAACTAGAGACAAAAAGATAAATGTTGAAGAAGAACATGTCTTCTGATTTTTCTATGCACAAGTACCAGTAACATCAACCTGTTTCATAAGGCAGGATATTTGACATTTAATTAAATAGTTGGTATCCATGTAATTATTAAAAATACATAGGAATAGAAGAATTTCAGATTTCAGATTTTGGGGAGTTTGGGAATGTTTGTATCTATCTGGTGAAATATCATGGGAGATAGAATCTGAGTCTACACATAATATCTTTGAATGTTTTATATAGTTCTAGTACACATAGTCTGAAGATGATTTAAGACAATAGAATCAGAGTGGCTGTACTTTAACTCCAACCTAACGTGATGTTAAATGTGGACTTTCCCATTTCTAGAATCATCATACTAGAAAGCTTTCTGATTTGAGAACATTTAGGATTTCAGGATGCTCTACCATTCTAAATAAATTATTCTTAAAATCTGCCCATCTGTCTGTGGGTGATGAATGGCATTGTGATACAAACTCTGTAAATTAAAATGAGCTCATTACTAAAGCAGTAATTCACCGAAGATTGTGTATAAATTAATGTATTATGTCATCTTAGAAATGGTAGAGGCTTGTGGAAACCTAGACCACTTCAAACTCTGTCTTATTACCCCACACTTTGAGTTTTAGCCATTTTGTTTCTGAATATTGCAATAAAATGACTTGCCAAGTGTTGATTTTTATAATAATAATACACAGTTTTCATAAAACACTTTTTTGATTTAAGACAGGTCATGATTAAGGACTCTTTTAAGCTTCATGTACAGATGAGAACATCAGTATCCCAGTGTATCAATCACTAGCGGCCTAGCTAGAATCATATTTGGCAGTCTGGTCTTTGAGTTCCAACACATAACTATGTGTATATCTTCCTAATCTACAGAGAAACTCTAGTTCACATCTGATTAGCTCCTGCTACCACTTTGGCTACATGAACAAAATTAAAGTTTGATTAAGTGCAGTTTCCTATCAAAATCTTTCTTTAAGATTTCTGACATAAAAAGATTCAAGAGATTCAGAAAATATCCTGATTTCAGTAGTAAGTCCTCGCTTAAAGGCAAAGAAAGCGGTACTTGATCTTACAGCAGACCATGGTTGTTTTGAGCTGATAATTTAATTTGAAGCAGAAGATAGTGGTGGAAGGGATTTGGGGTTTTGTGGTTGTTATTCTGTTTTGTTTTGACTAGCTGTTCTTTACAAAGTTCATCCTGCTAGGGAACTGCAGGGGACCTTAAAACAGGTCACTTTCACCAAATATAAATACAGGATAAATTGGATGCCCCCTCAGGACTTTAAACTGACTTGAAGCTAAGACTGTTCACTGGCCTTTCATTTTATCTAGCTTTATTTTATTTTATCAGCAGAAACACATTCAAAGGACCAGGACCAACTGCAGATGGTTTTGATGAGCACCAGCACTGTCAGTGAGCTGAAAAACAAACTCTCTCTGACCTGTAATTACTTCCTTTTTCTGAAGGCACAAATGGACATCCCCCACATCTAGGCCTAAAACCATCTGCTGCTATGGGTGCTACAGAAAGACCATTAGCCCTAGAGTGTAATTGGTTCTCCAGTCCTGGCTCACTATATAGTTTAATCAAATTATAAATTTCCTATCATAATTTAAAGTGTGTGTGTGTGTGTGTGTGTGTGTGTGTGTGTGTATTTGTCTTTGCCAGGATTACCAGTGTGTCAGTGTAAGTCTACACATCCATTTCTTTTCTACTATTTAAACATAATTATCTTCTATAGATTCCTTTCCCTTCCTTTTCCAGCTCTCCTCTGTCTTCCAGTAATTGTGTCTCTCTTAGTTAGGGTTTTTATTGCTGTGGAGAGACACCATGACCACTGCAACTCTTATAAATGGAAACATCTAGTTGGAGTGGTGACTCACAGTTCAGAGGCTCAGTCAATTATCATCATTGTGGGGAACATGGCGGCACATAGACAGACATGGTGCTGGAGAAGTAGCTGTGAGTCCTGCATCATGCAGGCAATAGGAAGTCAAATGACACACTGGATGGTATCCTGAGCATAGGAAACCTCAAGCCCACCCCTACAGTGACATTCTTCCTCCAAGAAGGCCATTCCTACTCCAACAAAGCCACACCTCCTAATAGTGCCACTCCCTATGACATGATGGGGGCCAATTACATCCAACCTACCACAGTATCATTTTTGTCCATCGTCACAGTCATAAAAAAGGCTCAGGCTTTCTATCCAAGAAAACCCTGAAGTATATGGATCGTTCATGAAATTCTTTGTAGGTATGGGAATTAAGAGGTATGAATCATGTCCCAAGTTTCCTAATCTCCTTAAAATAATAGATATATGTATATTTATTTTTGAAATTGTTATATCAGTCCCCTCTTCCTTTTCCTTCCTCTAAATCCTCACATATACACTTCATCGATCTCTTTCAAATTCATGGCCTATTGTTTTATAATTAATTGTTGTTACATGCATATATGTATATACATATATTTTTAAATATAAGCTCCTCAGTGAAGAAATTAAAAAAAAATTAACTGAGAAAAAACATTTTGCAATGTTCTGTAGGACAGTATGGTGAGAAATTGATGAATAACTTTAAAAAATCATGACATTGTGAATGATATGTTATGAAAAACATAAGGAAACTAGGAATAAATGAGAG
>CABHPQ010161318.1:13435-30297 GCA_902168405.1 Peromyscus aztecus | reverse complement strand
GTGGAGAGGTTGGAAAGTTGCAGGTCCAGAGTCTGATCGCAACTAACCTCCGGCTCTCTTTAGCGCCCCCTAAACAGTCATATCGTGCGCACCTGTGACTAACAGGTAAAAACATCTTGGAATTGAACTTAATGAAAGTCAAGCTTCCACAAACCAAGGGTTTTAGTGTAGCCTAGAGAGATCCTACAACTGAGACTCTGCCACTTTGCTGTAACCACCTACTTAGTGTTGCCACTGATACATTTAGCAAGTTCCTTGATTTATTACTTTGTTACTATAAAAATGTATCCAACTGTTATGTTGGAACACTGAATTTGCAGTAATGGAATCTGCCCTGAGGCCATGGTCGCTCTATTTGGCTTCAAAATAAATTCTTATTCCCGTTGAAGTGCGGTTCTGTTTTTGCAAAGACTAAAGTCAGAACAAAATCAACCACAAAAGTGAGAGCAGAATGTTGGGAAAATCACGAGAAACACAAGTAAATATTAGAGAGGAACTCAGTTTCCAAGGAGAAAAGGTCGTATCATCTTGTTCAACACCCCTGTTTCACAGAAGGGGAAACTGGGGCTAAGGATACATCAAGTAAAATGTTAACTCTGTCTTCGAGAAAGGAAAATGTAAACAAACTCCCAAAGCACCTAAAATAAGACATTCTCGGTGGCTCTGGAGCACAGGGCCTTATTGGGAAGGTTTCCGAGCCATCAAAGCCCTAATAAAACAAACACCCTGGCAGTCTCCGGGGGTGCTCGGGAATCTATAGTCTAGGAATGAACCCTGGAATCTCAGAGACCTGGTAGGTCCCTGTTAACCAGGCGTTCACGGAGTTTCGCTACTACTTATGCAGTACGAATAAGGGCGGGTCTGGAACTCATAACCCACAACCAAAGCCAGCCAGCCGGTGATCCAGGAGGGGCTCCTTCCACCAAGGCCGCCGGCCTCGCCCGGCTCCTAAGGGAGAGCCCTGGCCGGTCCAGCTGGAGTGGCGGGGGAAGGGGGGGGGGGGGTTCAGGTCCGGGGACCCAGGAGGCCCCGGGACCCACACTTCCACTCGCAAAGATTTCTCGGGTCTCGCTCCAGAGCCCTCGTCCTCCCGAGGGGAAGTTGGGAAGGGATCGGGAGCCACGCCCTCTGCAAAGTCCCCGCGCTGCCACCTGTGGCACTGTCCCGGCTGAGCTCGGGCGCCGCGAGTGGGAGGGGAGCGGGGCAGCTGGCCAAAATATCCTGGCTTCCGGGGCTGCGCTCACCTCGGACAGACCGCTGCGGTCCTCGGTGTCCTGGCCGCTCAGCACCTTCTTCAGCTTGTCCATGTCGGGCCCCCAGCCGCCGCCTGTCGCCTTGGCTCCGCGGACCGCTCTTCCGGGTGCATGGCCCCCGCCCCTCCGCCCGCCTCCAACCACGGCGCGCCCCGCCCAGGCACCTGCCCACCTGCCCGCCCGGCATGCCCCGCGCCAGACACGCCCCCTTACACCAGCTCCTAGGGGTCACCCGGGGCGGGCTTGGAGAGTTGGGGTGAAGTCAGACACAAGAACACCAAACTGGCTGCGCGCCCGGGCTTCGCGCCTTCGTTCCAGCGCCGAGCACCACCACGTGCCAGGGCCCGGAAGAACGCAGGGGAGGCCTTGGGCAGACTTACCCAGGGGCTGAAGTTAATCCGCTGCTGGTTCTGTATACACCGAGAAGATCTTTAAAAAAAAAAAACCAAACGAACAAACTATCCAGGCTAACTGGAACAAATCAGTGTGGCACAGGCTGGAGCAGTGTGAATGTGTGTATCAGTGAAAGCAGCAATTCCTCTCTAATTCCTAGGGGAAATGGCTCGGGAGATGTGGCTTGGACAACGCCTACGAACAGATGACAAATTGGCTGAGGAGAATCAGACAGCTTTGTGTTTCGTGGATGCTTTACTTCTAATCGGGCTGAATCATTCCTGGGGCTATGTAACAGAATCCATATGAACTCATGGAATCTTCCAGCCTAGACAGAAGTTTGCTCACCTAGAACACTGGTTGCTGCAGAAATCTGGAAAACCTATATTAAGATTAAATTGGCTCAGAAAAACACCGAGCTCAGTGAGAGGCTGCCTAGAACGTTCAAGACCTTGGGTTCAGTTTCCAGCACTGTTCCTGCTTCCCCAAAAGGGAAAGGAGACCGTAGAGAGAACTTCAGAAACACCCACTAAAAGAGCTCTCATACCTCCTCCTCCGCACTCCGTCCAGCACTTGCTGGAGAGTAAGAATGCAGACGGGAGAATCCACATTCTAACCAAGAGGTTAGGGGAAATGACTAGTAACTGAGCAAAGGGTTATTCACAGACCCCCATTACACCGGCAGGGCACTCCCTGCTTCACCGCCTTTGTGCCCTCATCCTTGTGAGGATGCTTTTCAGCGTGCTTCTTGTGTAAATGCGTAAGGTAGACCTTTGAGATCAATTGCTGCTGCTTTTGCCCGGATGACCTTACCTCCCATGCTCTCCAGTGACGTTCTTACACATCTTTGGAGAGGTCAAACATCAGAACACAGTGCAGTTCGTCCGCTGGAGTCAGGAGGATCTGGGAACTGCAACTCTAGCTCTATCATTTACCACCTGTGTGGCCTTGAACAAGTAGCTAATTAGCCTTTCTGATCCCTGGCTGTTTACTTCTGTAATGTAAAGCAAGCATAATGATTTCCACAAGTGACTATGGGAACTAAACATAACTAGATAGACAGATCTGGAGTAAAGAGGGCACTTAGGATTTAGTGGAAGCTGTCCTTACTCTAACACCTCTGAAGCTTTTCCAAGCCACCAAGCACTGACACGGGCAGCTGTTCCTTCCTCTGTCCCCCAGTAGCACTTGTAAGCACATCCACATGCCTGGCTCACAATATTATCGTACATGTTCAAGTCCGTGTCCTCTACATTGTGAGATCTTCACAAATAACATCTGGAAAACGGGATGCTTGACAAACACTTATTGACTGAAGAAATGAATGGAAAACTTCATTCTATCTTCTGCAGGCCTAAAAATGAACAGCCAGTGAGCGGAACGGCCCTTCAGATGACCGTGACAAGACACAGGCAAGGCTTGTTTGTGTTAGCTGAGTGACCATGCTCCTCTCCCATCCCTATTGCTGTAGTCACTGAAATAAGAGTTTGGATGGAAAAATCATCTCTTTAACCTCACTCCATGGCCTAGGATCACCAGTGCCCTTAGAGCAGAGAGGGACAGGGCTGTTCTCTTGGGCAATGCTTTTGGGGACTTGCAAATTGTAAACACATACACACAAATATTCTAATGGACACATGAGCACACCTCTTACTTGAGATCTCACACTCAAGCTCCTAACATGATACAACCTTCTATGAATAAGTGGCCCCAACAAGTGATTCTTCACATCTCCTGTCTCGGATCCCAGTGCGTGGGACTGCTCAGGTAAAAGTCTAGCTACCCTGGCAGGCCCCTCCTTTCAGATTCCTTGAACGCAGTAGATTCTTGCGCAGCTGTATTGCACTTCCCAGGAGGGCTGAGCATTTGTTCCCTTGCCTCTCATCACACTGACGTTCCAGAAGTACTCTCAGATTAGTGCAGTGTCCCCAACAGTTCACACAGAGGCCAAGGGATGTTTAATTTTGTGACATTGTTCTTAAATGTGTATACGTGTAGGTTCAGACATAACTCACAAGACTCATGACACTAATTCATTGAACACGAGACTGAATCACAGAAGGCATCCGTGTCAAAAAGCTAACAAAATTACTGTTTCAAAGAGTCAAAAATGTTCAGCTCTGTGTAGCAATTTAACTTATTAGCATATGTTAAATATGCTCTATTTCTTACCTTTATCTTCCACAGGGAATTTGGAATATGCTAGGAAAATTTCTTAAAATATAAAAAAAATTATTTTATTTTGAAATGGAATTCATCACTACTGTAATCTATTCTAAAATTGTACTGATCCTGATCGAATTCAACCATCTCTGATATCTTGCCAATTTTCGATCATATAAAAGCCATCACTTTATGCATGCTTGTTGATGGTGGAGGATGAAACATAATTTAATGATTATATAGCTAGCTACCTTGTTAATTTTTAAACACTTAAAGATGACATATGGGCTTCCGGGCCCTGAAAATCTTAGGGCTATGATTCACTCTAAGTGACCCAGGCAAAGGACCCCAAGTTATCCCACAGGAAACACAAATCTATTCAAGATATTAAGAGGACAAGAACTTTCTGCATCAAAACAAGGAAAACAAGCTTCCTGTCAATGTATGTGTGCGCGGTCTTTGTGTTCAGGCGATGCTGAAGGGCCGGCAGCAGATGAAAAACCCTTGGGCCCGGTCAGCCACCCAACAACAAGGCTCTAAATGCAGAATTCCAGCCTGAAGCAGGAGGGAGAAGTGCCTATTCAGCCACAGGATTGACATACATAGCTCTTACTTCAGAAAAACCTTCCCTGAGTGGAATTCCTGAGACCAAGCTGCCCCACGCTAGAAGGAGGAAGCGTTGACAGCTGATTGCAGAGCCTGCTTTAAAGGAGACAGGCTGAATGGGAACATTTTCACTGAGCCCGGTGTACCTCTGTGCCATTGTTGAAATAATCATCTAATATTCTAGGAGAATCCTACCTAAATGTCTTAAAACTAACCTTCTACCCCACTGCTCGCAGGATTGCTGATTCATGCTTTAAATATTAGTCTATTATTCACTTGAAAAACATCAGAGAGCTATGTGCTATTAAGGGAATATGCAGCTCCCACTCTCAAAGTAGATAAAGTTACAAATGGCAATGCTGTGATGAGATTTTAGACCATTTCAGGGAAATGAGGAGAGAACAAAATGCTATCAACATGAAAACCGTAGATGCTTGGACGGTATCTAACGCATGGCACATAATAATTTGTATAATTGGATGTATTCGTATACACACTTCTTGGGAAGGGGCTTTCGATCATTAGTGCTTTTCTAACATGATGCTAAAGAAAGTGGGCACTTACCAAGACCAAATGTTGGAATTCTTCCTCAATTCTGTGCTCTGGGTGCCTTAACGGGGAGTTTTATGTGGATCACATATACAATAGTCACAAAGTCGAGATAACAGTTGTCCTAGTTGAAAAGCGTGTATATAAAATAGAAACATCCGAGAACCACTATTCTTACGAACCCACAGATACAAGCAGTCCTCTGCCTCTGTTTCTTCTTTTTCTCAGCACTGGGCTGTGTCAGCTCTCTCTTTCTTTAAACATTCCCCATCTCTTCAGGGTTTCAATAAGGCATCTCTACACTGTTGCTTTATAGTTTGTAAAATGCTTTTAAAACGTAACAGTGTCTGGAGTCAGAAGAACATAAGTTCAAATATAGATTCCTGCATTCATCAGTCATATGGCCACAGGCAGATTATTTGATCTTTCTAAGATTTGGCGTCTTCATCGGTGACAAGGGAATAATACCTACCCATAGGGTTTTTTGGTTGGTTGGTTGGTGGTATTGTTATTTGTTTGTTTTTGATTTTGGAGACAGGGTTTTGGTTTGGGTTTTTTTGTTTTGTTTTGTTTTGTTTGTTTTGTGTGTGTGTGTGTAGCCCTGTCTGTCCTGGAACTCACTCTGTAGACTAGGCAGCCCTGGAACTCAGAGATCCCCTGCCTCTGCCTCCCAAGTACTGGGATTAAACCACCACACCAGGTTACCCATAGGATTTTATGGGGTGAAAGGAGGTAGATGGCGTCAAATGCCTGGCATATTGTTTCAATAAATGATGTTAAGACAATTAGATGTCCATATGCAAAAGAATGCAGCTGGACTCTTTCCTCATACCACAAACAAAACTTCAGCCAAAATGGATCATAGACCTAATGGTCATAAAGCAGTTAAGATCTTGTACAAGAATAAATCTTGACCTTGGTTTGGGCAACAGTGCTGTTTTAGATAAAATACTTAAAGCACAAGCACTAAGCCTGGGGTGGTAGTGCAATCTAATCCCAGCACTCAGGAGGCAGAGGCAGATGGATCTCTGTGAGAGAATACAACAATCTTCATAGAAATTAAAAGCCTCTGTGTGTACTCAAAGGACGGACACACACATACACACACACACACACACACACACACACACACACACACACACACAAAGTGAAAACAACTCACAGGACTTGTGTCTAGAATGTGGAAGAACTCTCTACTTCAATAACAAAAGACAAACAATTTTTAAAATAGTCAAAGACACTGAATAGACACATTTTCTGAGAGCATACACAAGCATCCAGTAAACACATGAAAAGGTGACAACACCATTTAGTCATTACAGGAAGCCAAGTCAAAACACAACGAGGGAGCTCCCTGGCCCCTGAGATTAGCTGTGGTAGAGAAACACATGCTACTGAAGGTGTGGCAGACTTGAGCCCCTCACACACTGCTTGTAAAAATATTAAATGGGAAAGCCACATGGGAAACCAAAATGGCTGTTCCCCAAAAGTTAAAAAATAGAAATACATATGACCCTACAGTTCTACTCTCAGATTTCTACCAAGAACAGCAAAACTATAAGCCCATTTTTAAAAGTGCACAAATGTTCATAGAAGCTTTATTAATGATAGACAAAAAGTATAAATAGAACAATGGCCCATAAGTGACGGATAAACAAAAGGTAATATATCCATGTGATAGAGTCTTGTTCCATAATAGGAAGGGAACACTCATCCATGCACCATGGATGAACCTTGAAATCATAGTAAGAGAAAGAAGCCAGTAAGCAAATACAGGGATGATTTTTCTAAGAAACGCCTCTGTGGCTTGCATTTTGCAAATCAGACTTTGGCCCAGCCTGTGACCAAGTTAGTAATGTGCTTTGAGGTCACTTAGAACCACGTGCTCATTGTGTTTACATACTGTGTGCTCAGCCTGATCAAAATCAACTGCCCTTTAAGAAAAGCTATGGAATCTATCTTATCACAGGCTATACTCCCAACATAATTAACTCTTGCAAGCTTAGCTGACAGCATAGTTTTGATCTCATACCATGCTCCCTCTCTTCCCTTCATCGCCCATGCATGCCCCTGACTCAGGACAGTAAGTATATGTGTGGGTAAGATGTAGTAACTAGACAGCAAAGAGTTGAAAACAACACCTCCTCCCCTTTAAAATGTTGAAAACAACATGTGAGCATGGGTTGAGAACATCTATGTGTGGCTTTGTATGCCGTTCTGAGTCAAAGGGTCAGAAAAACCATTTCTTCCCTTGTGAGACTCCTATAAAAGACTGCCAAGAGTTTCCCATTCATTGTCCATGCCACATTTGCTGTTCAACAAATAGAGAGGACGGCCTCTTCAGAACTCTTCAGAACAAACGCATCAGGCTCACTCTTGGGCAAATGACACCACGGGTTAGTTTCTTTTGCTTTAGATGGCACTGCCGTAAAAGATGTTTTGTCCATTTATGTGAATGTCCCAAATAGACAAATCCATGAAAACATGACTCATGAGTGGATCAGTGGCTGCCTAGTAGAGCTGGGATGGAGGGAGGGGTAATGAGCGACTAATGGGATGATTAAAATGTTAAATTAAATGGTCGTAATGGTTGGTTACATAACTAAGAATCACTAAATTGTATACTTTTATTGTAAGGAAGATCATTGCTACTATAATAGAGCCACTCTTGGTTTGGAGTTGTGTGTGTTCATGGACGTATGCGCACGTGTGTATGCCACAGTGGTCAGGTGTCTTTATCCCGCTCTACCTTATTTTTTGAGAGAAAGTCTCTCACTGAACCTGGAGCTCACTGATTCAGCTACACTGACTAGGGATCCCCGTCTCTACCTCTGGGATTACAGATGTGTGAGGATTTTTACTTAATGGCTGGGGATTGAACTCAGGTCCTCATGCTTACGTAGGAAGCGCTTTACCAAGTGAGCCAGCCCCCCAGTCTGTAATGCCACTTTTTAAGTGCTTAGCATAGTGACCACATTTCCTCAAACCATGAATAATTATTCTTGCATAATGTAACAGGGGTCTATTCTTTTCTTTCCCTAAATGAGTCCAAGTCTAACCCCAACAACACCAGGGTCCCAATGCATCTACAGATGATCTTAAACCAAACACCCGTCATCTTAAGATTCTCCTCTCAGAATCTCCCACCCACAGCTAGCAGGCTGGATGTAGCCAAGGACAACTATGAATTCGATCAAACTCAAAACGGTCAACATTTGCAGTTTGGCAGTAACTAACGTCCAGAGTTACTGGACACAGTTCTGGATCATGAACTCTATAGATGACAATGTCCTGTCTCAATGTCAAGAGGTCGGACATGCCTGTAGGTGGACTACGTCCCTCTGGGTTTCCACTGCTTCTTTCTAACTTCTTCCTAACTCACCTCCCTGAATAACAAAACAAAACATATAACACTGTTTTGTCAATGGTGGTATTGTTTTTATTCATCAAAGAGCCCCCAAACCAAATAATGCTTTCTAAGCACACACAGGAGGAGGTAACAGGTACCACTCCTCAGACCCCAGCCATGTGGTTTTGGCAGCGAGAAGGGAAATAGGGTGATGGCCTCTAAAATAAAAATGTTATGTTTGTGTACAGGAAGGAGGGGTTCAAAAGCTCAGAAGTGAAGCCAGGTGTAGTGGCAGAGGCAGAGGCAGATGGATCTCTGTGAGTTAGAGACCAACTCTCTATCTACATACAGACTTCCAGCCAGGACTACACAGAGATACTGTCTCAAAAAAAAAAAAAAAAAAAAAAAAAAAAAAGAGGGTGGTGAAAGGAGGGTCAAATACCTACCTCTGGGTTTCTGAGGCTCTGGGGCCCTGTCCTAACAAGCTTCCAAGCTGCCCTCCTGATGGAGCGTCACTGATCCACTGTTCTTCCTGCCCTATTTCAAACTAGGTTAACAGTGGCTGGGGGGCATTCTTTCTGACTGTGCCACACCATGTCCTGAAAGATTCTGGAACACTCTAAGTCCGACTGAGTATTTGCCCTGCTTATGATCTCATCGTAGCTGGGCCTGGTGGTGCATGCTAACAATCCCAGCACACAGGAGGCTGAGGCAAGAGGATCGCAAGTTCCTGACCAGTCTCTGCTACAGGGAGACCTTGTCAAAAACAAACAAACAAAACTGGAACCCAGGAGCTGGATGACTCAGTTGTAAAAGTATCTGCCACACAAGCAAATTAATGAGCTCCAGGCTCAGTGAAAAACCCTGCCTCAGAAAATAAGATGAGGAGGAGTAAATACCCATTATCAACCTCTGGCCTCCACACAAATGTGCACGCACACTAGTACACCGTGTACACACACATACACCATGCACACTAAATAAATAAATCTTCTCATAGTGTGGTTAAACTGAAAAATGGACCCCAAAGGTGTCCATACCCTAACCCCTGGGAGCTGTGAATGTTACCGTAGATGGCTAAAAAAGGATTATGCCCACGTAAGTGCTTTAAATAACCGGAACTAGAGATGAGTCTCATATTTAGCTCAGTGCTAAAGGCAGTAAAGAGCAGAGGAGACAGGACACAGCAAGGTGACAACAGAGGTGGAGGCTGGAGCCAGACAGACACACGCCAAGCAATGCCAGCGCCCACTAGAAGCGAGGTCTTGTAAAGGGACAGCTGTGTACACGGGGATAAAATAAGCTAAGTTCAGAAATGCATAGATAGACCTGGGAAGTGTAAGAACAGACTATTCCAATTAGCATCGCAAGGCAACTGCTTTACAATACATGAACTTTTAGGGTTTGTAGCAAGCAAGGGCTGCCGGTACCCATCTCAGCCTCCCCCATCTATCCTTGTCTCCTCCTGCATTGTGAGTGGACATCCTGGAATGGGGACAGCTTCTCTCTTCCAGGCGTGCACAAGCATGCATGCATGTGTGGTGTAGGTAGGTGATGGGCATTTGGCAAAGCAGAGCCCTCACTCTGGATCCCAGGCCAGCTATGGGATAGGAATGTAAGTGGCCCAGCTTCCCCTCCTTTGAGAAGGTGTGTTCCAGCATCTTAGAAGACTGGCAAGATTAAGCTCCACTCGATGGCAGCAGGGACCTACTCATTCATTACACAGTTGTTTTTTTCTCCCTTGTTTCTCTCCACTCTCTTCTGTCCTTCACTTTTCAAATTACCAGCCTCTTCATGCTTTCTGAGTCGGCTTTGGAGACCCAAGCCAAGAGTATTTCCTGAAATGGGATTTGGTCTGGGACACTCAGTGCCCATGCCATACGCACAGAGCCCTGTCACTGTAATACTAGCCCAGCCTTAAAACTCACATGGACCAAAACAAACCTTCCAATAGTTTTCCTATAAAAGGTACCAGAATAGGCTGATTTCCCCCAAGTCCCGCCTGCCCTCTAAGCTATATGGCAAATACTTGTTTGACTTATGTGCACACCCAGAGGAAAGATTTGCAAAGATTTGGGTGTTTTATGAATCACGGACAGAAGCTACATTAGGCATGTTAGAAAAGAAGTTAACCAGGCAGGGTCACAATGTCTTCTGGCCATGATGGGACTCATGAACTCACTGTGGCTATGGCTGCCTGCACACGATCAAGCCAGGCAACATTCCAGCATGAAGGTGGGAGAGACTCACAAGCTCCCATCCCTGGCAGAGGAGCCATCAACAACTGATGGCTGTCAGGGGAGAGTCAGTTTTAAGGGTGTGGCCCTGGTAGCCAACCATACTCCAGTGGGTGCTCCCACATTCATGGGTATATAGGCAGCAATAATTGGACCAAGTGGGTTATTAAAAAAAAAAAAAAGACATGAAATTGTGGAGGAGTGAATCCAAGAGGGCATTAAGTAGGGAGTGAATATGATCAAAACACACTGTGTACAAGTATAATATTCTCAAACAATAACAAAAGAAAAAGAATTCAGTAAAAAGAAACCAGCATATCTCTAGTTCCTAGAATAAGCATTATCAGGAACACTTTTGCTATTCATAATATATTTTATAACTGTGAGAAGTGACTAATAGAAAGCTCCAGCTTACCTTGTTATGTTAGTGAGTATTCTCCTTCTCAAATCACCAAAATGATGACAAGGTGTTCCCATGGGCATGACTGTTCCCAAGCCCCAGCTAACAGTCCATTTTTGCTTTTGCAGTCCTGGGAATTAAACTTATGCCCACACGCATATTCACACTCAACCACAGAGCAGCATCTCCAGCCCTTGAGTTTCTTCAGGAAGGGTCTCACCATGTAGTTCAAACTATCCTTTAAGAACTCTGCATCCCATGTTGGTCTTAAGCTAATGATCCTCCTGTCTCAGCTTCCTAGCTTTCCAGCAAGCCTACTTGTTTTAAAGTAACGCTTATCCCTCTGCTCAACTTTAAAGGATCCCCAAATGCCTACTCCATGCAGAGATCTGCATTCACGCTCGTTATTCCTTTAGCAATAGACCGGTTTCCCTGTTAACTAGTGACCACTAGGCTCACAGTGGGGACAGGAAAGTTTTCTCTGTTGACCTTGGCTACCTTGTCTTGGACAGGCTTTGCATCTGGTTAGGCAGGGTGTGGCTTTCTCAACATTCCCGCCTCATTCTGCAATAACCAGGAAACTCTACCCTAAATCAATGGTCTCATGTGAGGAAGAATTCCATGCCCCGCCCCCCACCCGGGGCAGCAGTCCTCTAGTGGTGCACATATGGAACCCTGGTCCACAGGGCATTTCAGTCCCTTCATCCAGGTCAGCCAAGTCTGGCTTCTATTCTTTCTTCTGGTAGGAATCATTCTTTGCCTGCCCTGAAAGGAATCTCCACTCATCTTCCTGGGGAAGGTAGGCTTTGTCAGATGTAAGAAGGGTGAAAACAGTTTGCAGCTTTCTCCCCACAGTACCTACAACATTTATAGCCTTCAAAAGGAAGGCCTGGGGTAAGCAGGCAGTTTTGTATCTGTCCCCAGTCACGTCCTGCATGCCTGAACCCTTCCCAGGACTTGCAGGTGCTCTTCTCCACTCTTTCCCACGTGTAGGCCTTTAGCTCTAAGAGGGACATCCTGACTGAAGAAGTAAGTTTAACTGAGACTTCCACCTACCCCAAAGACACACTAGTCCACACACAGCCTTTAAGAATTTGTAGAATGACCTACACAGAGAACTACAGGCAACTAAGGAATGCCGACAGCGGGTAAAAATGTTCCCCGGGGAAGAGCACACCCATTAGTTATCCAACGCCAAATGGACATACACACAAGTATTACACAACTGAGTAGGTTGTACTTACGTATTTAGGACACAGACACAAACACACACACAGACACACCAAGCACATATATGTAACAATTAACAAAAAAAGAGGCCATAAATTTGAAAAAAGAGCCAAGAGGAGTATATGGAGGGTTGAGGGGAGGAAAGCTAAGTGGTATATTATAATCTTAAAAAAATAAAAGGCGGTGGTGGCACACACTTAATCCCAGCACTCAATAGGCAGAGGCTGGGGGAACTCTGAGTTCGAGGTCAGCCTGGTCTACAGAATGAGGTCCAGGACAGCCAGGGCTACAGAGAGAAACCTTGTCTTAAAAAAAGAAAATAAATAAACAAACAAATAAATAAATGGAATAGTTAAAAAGGAAGAATTTGTAACGTGATGTCTGCTAATGTTTCTTTATGCTTGTGGCAATGGTGGCTGCCTTGCTCTTGTGTTCTGAAGACGAAGAGGTCTGTGTCCTTTTTCTCCTTGGGGCTTACATTCCTTGGAATTCAGTTTGTTTGTCTTGTAACCTCACCAAAAGTGGTAATTTATAGATCACCCAGCTTTTTGTTCCTTGTTAAATTGATAAGGACAATGTCAAGGCCCGCTACAGTTTCTTTTGAATCAAAACTGATTATTAAAGTTGATCCTCCCATTATGCTCCTTATTATTCCACCACTGTTTTTCTAAAACCTGTAGTTATTTTTGTATTCTCTGGTAGACCTTGGTCCCATGAAAAGCTGTCTCAGTCGTCATAGGAGATTTAGTTCATATTCACACAAGGACCAAAATGTAAAATAAGCCACTAAGTCCTCTCACACTTTAAATCTCCTCTAGATTATCTGTAATACCTAGTACAGTTGTTAATACCTCATAAATGGTTGTTAAACTGTTAGGGAATAATGGCAAAAATCTGTGCATGGTCAATATAGATGGGAGTATTTTTTCAAATCTTTTCATGAGTAGCTAGTTGAATCCACGTATGTAGCACCCACAGGTATAAAGGACCAACTGTGTTGTATGCCTTCATTATGTATTCCCTATACTACATCAGACAACACAGCACTCAGAATTGAATGAGATGCTATACATGGCATGTATGCATGTTTTCTGACTACTTAAACTGCCCACAGAATGTAAAGAACAGAGAGAAAAGAGGGGTAAGAGCTCAGAGGTAAACTAGGGGATCATGTCCATAACTGCCTACCAATTTCCATTTGTAATCTGCACTATCGACAGGCTCAACACATAAGGAGTGAGTGAAAAGAGAGATCCTAAGCCACTCTTCAATTAAGCTCAAGGAAAGCTGAAATAAATAGCAAAATATGACTCCGTAATTCCTTATTATTTATTCTCCTCTTACAAAAGACACTTGAACAAATAAATATAAAATGGTATATGTCATATTTAGAAATGGCCAAAGACACATTTTCTTGGTATTCCTCACCAGAATACACTAAAATAAAATCTTCAGAAGTACATTCATCTTTCCCATCACCCACTTTTTTTGTTTCTTTAAAGAAAAAAAGTCAATTCTTTTAATTCTCCACAATTTTAACAATGAATTATCAAAATAAGTATCTAACACTACTCAGAGACAAAGACATTTAAATGAAGAGTTTTAAAAATACATGTGTGTACAAACACACACAATATGATGTTGCCCAGAAACTCAAACTAATGAATAATACAAGATTAATTTCCTAGGTGACACGTCACAACTCTCCAGAAGTGCGAATAAACACCAGAAAGCCCAAAGCCAAGAGCCAATACAGTACATCAACATGCAGTCAGAATCCTATGAAAGTCACAGGCATCGGGACTCAGTGATGGAATTTACAATTCAGCCTCTTCACAGGAGAAGACGACGCTTCATGATGGATGCAGATCATGTCCCCCTCCTGAGACACATACACATCACTGCTGCTGAGGTCACAATCTGTGATAGTTTAGGAATCCAAATTAGCTCCAGAGCATATATCTCCATTAGAAATTTGAAGACAGATAGTACAAATGGGAGTTGAGTGGAACCTGCCTGCAACGATCTTTTATTTTCCTTTAAGGCTACAGAAAATCTGAGCATAAGCAAGGATAAACTATCCCTACAGATAGCCAAGGTGTCCGTCAGGTTCCACATGGAGAGTATGCTGTGTGACATTCTATTCCGAGGGTGTATTTTGTGAGTCCGCAGGGTTAGGATCAATCCTTTCTGGAAATATTAGCTTCTCACAAACTGCCTCCTTGATTGGTAAATATTGTGATATTTCGTTAGGTTCCGTGAAGAGGGAAGGTGGAACATGCTAGGGAAAACACAAAATCGTATTAGTAAATACTTAAGTTATGGCCTGGACAATTTCTGAGATCTTCTAGTTCAAACATTCACAAAGAATACCAATTTCAAAATCAGGGACAGCACACACTATAAGGAGCATCATTAAGTGCTCCCCCAAATAAAAGGTATTTGTCACTACTGAGTCAGTCATTCAACTGTGTTGTTGAATGACCTTTAAGGAACTCAGGGGCAGGTAATTTACAGTGCTACCGTAAGTGCTGAGAGACTTTTACACACTTTGACCAAATCTCTCCCTGGTTCCTGTTCCTTGAGTAACTTGAACGACAAGTCTTGAGTTAGTGCCCAGTTCATATTCTATGACAGAAACTGAGTAACTATTCTAACTCAAGTGTACTCTATATTCAGATAGAAATACGTACACAGATTAAAAAAAAAATACGAAGTTTGTAGAAAGGTACCACCTTCTAAGCCACTCTGCAAAATCCAAGTACTAAGGAAGAGCTTCACAAATTCCAATGAGCAAAATATACAGGAAAACTATGCCAGAATACACAGGTCAGGGCACAGAATGACCATAGTTTTTGGAAGAAAAAGGAATGTGTAAAAATATATACACACAAATAACATTATACAGACTGAGCCGGTTGTATTTATGCATTTAAGAAACACACACATTCAACAACAACTACTGGAAAGAAAAAAGACCATGAATTTGAAAGAGAGTAAGGGGAGGGAGGTACACGGGAGGACAGAAAGGAAAAATTTATGGAACTATAAAATCTCAAAAAATGAAAGAAATTATTTAAAAATAATTCTAGAATGGCAAGGTATTAAGTTAGACGAACATCCAGTGGCACCAGCTGCAGCTATGGGACTCAGATCATGGCATCTCCAGGTCTCAGTTTCTTCAGAACAGACAGTGGAAATAAGATGAATGACAGCTGAGATACTGAACATCTGATGCCCTGGTGCCTGAGACAATCTCAGAAGAGATGCACTCAACAGATCACTCTGCAGAGCCCTGAGGATGAGCACACTTACAATGGCAATTTAGATGAATGGGATTGGTCGGATAACAGATTTAAAATGAATCATTAAAATTCAAGTATTTACCATTAAATTAGCAATTTTGCTCTCTCGTGATGTATATTCTCGTAACATGTAGGTCTTGTCAGCCTATGTTTAAAAATAAAAAAATTACAATATAATTTTATATTGATTTTACAAAAATCCTTCCTATAAAACAGACTGTCTACATTTTAGGACAGGTTGTAAGGGAAGCATAAATTGTGATGAAAATATTTGGCTCTACACTGAGAAATGTTTTTAATTATCAACAAGAATTCTGAAATACTATTTCCTATCCCTATAAACACAGTAACTCCAGAAGTAACTCCAGGCACAAACAAGCAAGCAGACTTGATTATTACCATGTTGACATACACTCACACAAACTCACATGCACATACACACACACACACACAAAGGCTGTACTTTGATGGGATGTATCTATGTACAATAAAAATACAGAGATATTTACAGGCTTCAAATTTTAAATGAAATCTTTTTCATAAGCTATCTTATTTTTCCACTGGCTCCTTTTGTTCTAAAAAAAAATTTTTTTTTCCGTTCCTAATCCCACAAACATCTTGCCAAATTCCTTACTTTACCAGAGGCAGGTGGACCTCTGTGAGTTCAAGGCCAGCCTGGTCTTCATAGCAAGTCTCAGAGCCAACAATTACATAGTGAAAAACCCTGACTCAAAAAACAAGACACCAAAACAGACTAAGTTATACAGCTGTTAGTGTGTCAAGAAAGCACTGGAGGACAGCTGGGTATGGTAGTGTGTGCCTGTATTCACAGTACTTGGAAGTCTTAGGCAGGAAAACCCCAGAAGTTTAAGGCCAGCCTGAGCTATACAGTAAAACACTGGGTAAGTCTAGGGGGAAGCCAAGCCTGGTGGCACATGTCCATAATCCCAGCATTTGGGAGGCAGAGGCAGGCGAATCTCTGTGAGTTTGGGGCCAGCCTGATCTATACAGTGAGTTCCATGACAACCAGGTCGCAAAAAAACCCAAATTTAATTAATTAATCAATCAATCAATATAAATAAATAGAAATCCACCCTTTTGTACTCAGTTTCTCTCACTTAAGACTTTTATGGTTAGGTTAAAGAACTGCATTTTGCCAGGCATGGTGGTGAATACCTTTAACCTCAGCACTAGAAAGGCAGAGGCAGGGAGCTATCTCTGAGTTTGAGGGCAGCCTGGTCTAAATAGAAATAATAAGTTCTAGGACAGTCAGAGACATAGAGAGACCCTGTCAAAAAAAGAAAGAAAAGAAAAGAAAAGAAGAGAAGAAAAGAGAAGAGAAGAGAAGAGAAGAGAAGAGAAGAGAAGAGAAGAGAA
>CABHPQ010161318.1:1382-13335 GCA_902168405.1 Peromyscus aztecus | reverse complement strand
AAAGAAAGAAAGAAAGAAAGAAAGAAAGAAAGAAAGAAAGAATTGAGATTTATTATAATTTGCTTTTAGGATAAAAACTTTTCAAAACAGAAAAATCTACAAAATTATACTCCTTTAAGGTTTCAGTCTTTTACATTAATAAGAAACAAGAAAAAAATTAATGTTCACCATAAAAAAATCAGTAATAAGAAATAAAATGTCAATCATAGCTACTTCTGATAACACAACCTTTCCCATTTCAAAGCCTGAACACAAAATCTTAAATAGTTCACACTGAACTTTAAAAATTCACTGAGATGGGCACCTTTCCAAAGTAGCTCAATTTAGTTCTTTACTGTCAATGTTGATGGGCATTTATTTTTCTGCTACTACTGTATGGATATAAACAGTTTAATCAAATTTATTAAGTTCCTTCATGTTCCTGTGAATGTTCAAGTATACACAACTCTGATCAAATACATGATAAATATTTATAAATTACTGTGTAATAGAACCTTTTAGGATAACTTTATAAAATAAGTTTAAACATAGTGTTTTTGAGATTTAGACTTCACTATGAGAAAAAATGTAGTATTTTGGCTTTACTTATAGGAAAGGAAAAGGCCATCAGATGTGGTAACACATGCCTTTGATCCCAGCAGAGGCAGGCGGTTCTGAGATCAGCCTGATATACATACTGAGTTCTAGAACAGCCAGGGCTACCTAATAGAGGAGGAGGAAGAGGGAGAAGGAAAGAGAGAGAGAAGAAAGAGGCCAATCACACTCACTGTTGCTTCAAGGGGAAAACAAAATGTCTAATTTCATCCTGTGTGATGCCAATTCTGACTTAAATATTCAGAAAAGACAAGCTGTTCTCGAGCTACTGGAAAACTCCTATGACTCACTTTAAACTCATCCATTCCTCCTTTAACACTTGTTTAAACCTGCCTAAGTTCCTTCAGACAGAAGACAGTGCCATCCACCTTTAGAGTAACTACCAAGTAAGCATGTGATACAAGCTCTAGGAGGCAGTTTTTATGTTTTAAGTGGGATTGTTAATTAACATCAGGACATTGTATAGTAATACTATCAATAAAAGTTACAAGCTAAGGGACAGTTTTCCTTAAACACAGGTTAAATATATACAAAATTTTTAGTCAAGGCATCACTCATACCCAGAAAGTGTTCTTATAAAACATTTTTGATTACCAGAACTTTGAAAAACGTGTAGTCAGTAAACTTAAAACACTCAATTTATGGGTTAATAGATGATCATTGAACAAGAATCATTACTTAATCTCAAAACCTAAGCAACAATAAAACAACATAAGCAGGCTCCATATCAATTAGTATACTCATAACATGAGTGCCAGTACCTCATGGTAAAGCCTTGTGTCATTCATTCTGATAAGCACCCCATCAATTCTCAAGAAAAACCGCAATAGCAGAAAAAAGCTGGAAGGCATTACTCTCTAGGGGGATAAAAACAGTACATTAAAATGTTAATGAAAATTAAATACCTTATTTCTCTATGAAAAGAAAAAAAAGAGAAGCACTGAAGAAAGGTCAATCCACAGGAAAGATGCTCTCTGGTTTATGGATACATCCTAAAAGCCCATCACACTGAAAATACCTATCTAAGATGCTCTTAACGGATCTGACCTATTTGATATCATAGCTCAGCAATGCAAGGATACAGAGTACCGGGCATTTCCAGTCACACTGCTGACCAGGCACTGCAGTTCATTGCCCAGCATCAAGAGCATCAAACCACACACTGGTAACATGGGAAAGACAAAATTCAAAATCCAAAATATAGCTAAGAATGAATGCTTATCACTTCCACACCAACATACAGACAAAATAATGGTAAGTTGAAGCATTCCAAATCAGGGACCAACTAGGTAGAGGTTCTCTGCCCTAGCTCCAACTAGCCTCACAGCCCTTTAACATTTAACATGGTTTTAGTCTCCTAAACTCACAACCATCTGTAACTCCAGTTCCAGGGGACGCAATGCCCTTTCTGACCCCCAAGGGCACCAGGCAAGCAGGTAGTGCATGAGAGCAAAACATTAATACATATAAAATAAATCCAACAGGCTACTTGTAGACCCTGCAAATACCATTTTAATTCAAAACATGAGAATTAAGCCACAGTTTTCATTTATTCAAGTTAAATAATAAGCAAATAACCTACAAAGTAGCCAGGCAAGTATAGTAAAAAAAAAAAAAAAAAAAGAACTAGGCCGGGGGGGGGGGGCCCCGCCCTTTAATCCCAGCAAACGGGAGTTGCGTCAGGCGGATCTCTGTGAGTTCAAGGCCAGCCTGGGCTACCAAGTGAGTTCCAGGAAAGGCGCAAAGCTACACAGAGAAACCCTGTCTCAAAAAAAAAAAAAAACAAAAAACAAAAAAAACTAATATACCCATGTTTTTCATACATTTCATAAAGGCTATTCACTAAGATGTGCTCTAGACACAAAAGAAATTTTACATGGCATCATGTTAGCCAATGTTAAGAAGAGAAGAATAAGCCGGGTGGTGGTGGCGCACGCCTTTAATCCCAGCACTCAGGAGGCAGAGCCAGGCGGATCTCTGTAAGTTTGAGGCCAGCCTGGGATGCAGAATGAGATCTAGGACAGGCACCAAAAACTACACAGAGAAACCCTGTCTTGAAAAAAGCCAAAAAAAAGAACAGAAGAATGATATCAATTTAACAATCATAATACTCACAATTTTCACACTCAGACTGGAAACTCCATGATCATGTAATTCATCCTCAAACAGGAGAACTTCTTCAAAAAATTTAATCTGTTCTCTGGCTTTCAATTTCTCTGTATCTATATGATCTGTTGTAGGTACAACCTGAAATACACAATTTTAAATGGGGGAGTTTTAATATAAAGCACTAGAGTTGCAAGAAAGTTTTTATCCTTTTCTCTGCATAGCAACAGCATACAGTTCTAAATTTAGATGTAATTAGTAGACACTGAGAGATTAGACTTTGCCTCCATTCTGACAACTATCAGAGTCCAAATGGACCATCTTTCATAATATAATTAAGTATTCTGTTGTGAAGATGAGAAAATTATCAACTGAAAATCTGCATGATAAGCTACAGCTACCATAAAGGTAAGTGTGGTTCCCTGATATCACAGTGCATCTGGAACTGGAAAAATACTTTCTTCGGTTAAAATGGCACCTGTCTAAGGGGCAGGAAATGCAGTTCCTGAAGCAGAAGCATGACAGCCTATGTTCAATCCCCAGGATCCACAGAAAAGCCAGGTGTGGAGGCTCCTGCGTGCAAGGCCAGCCCTGGGGAGACTGTTACACAACGATGTTAATATGTGTAACCCTTCTCAACTATACGGACTTAGAAACTGTCTGGTTTGTTTGTTATTGTACAAGCATTAATGTGTTAGGTGGGCTGCACACGATGACACTATGCTGACAGTCACTCAAACATTTTTTAACAATTTGTTTATTGATTCTTTGGGAACTTCACATCATGCACCCCAATCCCACTCATTTCCCAGTCCCTCCATATCTGCTCCTTATACTTGTAGCATCCCCCCACAAAAGAAAATTTAAAAAGAAATTTTTAAAAAGCATTAATTAAAACAAACAAAACAAAAAACACAAAAAAAAAACCAAAAAAGCAAAACAAAAACAAAGAAAATATATACATAGAAATTGCTAAGCTGGTAAATTTTTTTTCCTTCCTTTTTGGTTTTTTCAAGACAGGGTTTCTCCATGTAGTTTTGGGGCCTGTCCTGAAACTCACTCTGTAGACCAGGCTGGCCTTGAACTCACAGAGATCTGCCTGGCTCTGCCTCCCAAGTGCTGGGATTAAAGGCATACTCCACCACCTCCTCCACCACCACCACCACCACCAACCACCACCACCACCACCACCACCACCACCACCACCACCACCACCACCGGCTAAACTGGTAAATTTTAACACTAAGATATGTAGCTAGTAGACAGAGACCTTCCAATTCCACGTTCCCAGTGCCCCTCCGATCAAGTGTCGTTCTCAAGCAGGGATTGCACAGAGCAGCTCAGCACTAACACTACATGTTAAAAGGTAATTAGAATGTGCTTGTCAACTATTCATATAAAAATTCTGTGACGGATAAGCATTACTGTTTTCTCAACTTACTGGTAACAAGGTGTCTTGATTAAGTATGTCACCTAAAGGGCCAGGTGTGATGGCGCACACCTTTGATCCTAGTACCGGGGTAGCAAAAGCAGGCGAATCTCTGAGTTCAAAGCCAAACTGGACTACACAGAAAGCTCCTGGCCATTCAAAAGAAAAGAAAAAAGTAACTCATCTAAAATCATACCAATTTATACTCAGTGCAAGCAGGATATAAGTTTTCTGTTCAACAGTTCTGTTTGTTCATGTGTAAAACTCTAAGCTACTAGCTAGCCATTTCTATCTAAACCAGATACTCAGGAGGCCCAGGCAGGAAGGGTACCTGAGCCCCAAAGTTCACTATCAGCCTCATAAGACTCATCACAAACAAAAGAGAGGAAAGAAAAACAAAAGAGGAAACTGCCTATATCTTTCTTTTACTTTCCACTAATAGATTAATTAATTAAAATAAATCCCCTCATATTAGGTTCTAAAACCTGCCACAACCAAAAATAAGCAGGATGGAAGCAGTGGGGAAAAATAATAACCATAAGTAAAAGATCTAGTGCTGAAATTATCCAAGAAAATTAATGACTCATAAAAACAAAAAATTCAAATTTACCTTTAACTTAAGAGATTCTCCAAGTAACGTTCCTTTATAATCTGTTGTATAGGTCCAATCATATGGTTTAATAACTTCTTTGGAGTGTTCACCCTCCGTCCTCAAATACCAAAGCAAAAAAGATGAGATTTAGAACATGTATTATCAGTATTCATATGCACACCAAATTATACATTGTATATGTAATATAAAATACCCTACAATACACATACAATATAAATCATCCTATTAAAGGCATACATACACTGCCATTCACTAGCATAAACCTTTCTTACTGTTTTCTGAACATTTAGCTGTTATTTAACTTGTCAGTGCTGGTACAGTCTTGCTAGGTCGTCTTACACTGCCTAAGACATGACTTAAAGCTTACATTTCTTTCTATCCTCCAAAACACCCAGTATACAGTAAATAATTGCTGATTTAACTAGCAAAAAAAAACAAAAACTAAACATTTTCCTTAGTTTTAATACTCTACAGATATTCAATGAAAATTACAAGAAAACGTTTTTCTTCAAAAACAGGAACATTAAAATACAACGGACTGACTGAACTTAAGGACACTGACAGTCTGGAGAAAGGATACCTATACAGCTCACTCAAATGTATCAACTTAACAAATATTCAAGCAGGGGTAAAAATGAACCTTTGGTTTATGGCCCAGAAAAATGAGCTTTAGGATAATACAATTTTAAAGTTTAATTCTAATAAAACACACATACCCTTACTGACCACTTCTTTCCTATGTTTAGTCTGTAACCGCCCAAATTCTCACCTACTTTCCTGCCACTCTTCAGCACAGGCTACTTTAAGCATTCCTTGGTAGTTGTTCACACATCTGAGTGCATCTGTAGCATTGAACTCGATTCCAAAGCCAGAGCCATGCTGGATCCTTAGAACGTTGTCTCCAAACATCATTTCAGGGAGGGATGGCATGTGCAGTTCATCAGCTAGCCTGCACAGAAGCAGAGACCAGGGCAGCTCACTATCTTCACTGTGGTCACTGTTTGCTTCTCACCCCAACCCAATTCTGACTTCACAGAACGCGTTCAACAGTGCATGACGTTTAAAACCAATCTATGAAAGGCTCATCACCTATTTGTTCATCGAGTATTTATGGCACTAACCTAGGTAAGAGAGCAGTAAGTGATATATGAAAAAAATCAAAGTGAGGATTTTAAGATAATCAATGTCAATTCCAATTTCACTACTTGTAAAATTTGATCCTCAAAACCATTCTGTGATCCGAGAAACACCCAGAAAGTTCAAGAGTATGCTAGTACTCTTGCTAGTATAATACCAGGCCTTTATCCAACATGCTAGGCCATATGCTTTACACGTGCCTCAGACGGGCAACTTCATTAGAAGGTAAGTCAGCATCACAAATCAGTAACACACAGATGTGTTTGTTAGGATGAATGGTATTGTTTTCCTACTTGAAAAGTTGTCAAGAAAATTGAGATTTTTTTGTTGTTATTGTTGTGTAAATTGTGACTTCTGGTTTAAAAAAAGAAAAAAAGTTGGCCTAACAACACATGGCCTGCTTTGTCATACAGCACCACCTGTTGTACAGGCTAAGTACAAGTTGCCAGCCTCTAAGTTGGGGCAGGAGCTGTCCAGTTCCCTGGTCCTTTGGTCCTTAAGAAAACTGCTGTAACAACTGTGAACTACAACAACTAACGTGGAGCGATAGATACAGAACAAATGCAAGGACACACAGTGGCACATGTGTCTTCCAGGGACCAGAGACCTTGCCAACTACCTGGGACTAGTGAGGTTATGGTTCTTAGAGAGAACCTACAACCACCGCTACTTTACTAGCCAGCATGACTGCTATAATACATATACACACACCAACAACAACAACAACAATAATTACAGAAAGAGGTCATGAATTTGAGAGAGCAAGCGGAGGATTACATAGGAGGGGTTGGCCAAAGGGAAGGGGGAAATGATGTAATGATAGTTAGCTTTAATTGTTGTTCAAATCTTAAATGTTCTTATAATAAAAAACTCATAGCCAGATATTGGGGTAAAAGCTGAAAGATCAGAGAAGCAGAGCAGGTCACAGCCACCACCTATCACCTCACCAACTCCTCAGCCCATCCTGTTTCCATGAATCCTCAGACTGAAAGCCTCTGAGTCCTCACCCGAAAGGGTCTCAGCTGAACTGCTTTAGAGCCAGCCACTAGATCAGACATAGAGGCCAGACAGTGGTTGCATACACCTTAATCCTATTACTCAGGAAGCAGAGATCTGTCTGGATCTCTGAATTCAAGGCCACACTGGAAACAGTCAGCCAGTGGTGCCACACACCTTTAATCCCAGGAAGTGCCGGCAGGGCGGAGAAAGGTATATAAGGACAAAGGAAATAAAGCAGTTCAGCTGAGACCCTTTCGGGTGAGGACTCAGGCTTTTTCAGTCAGAGGATTTGTGGAGTTGGTGAGGTAATAAATAGGTGGTGGCTGTGGCTTCCTCTGCTTCTCTGATCTTTCAGCTTTTACCCCAATATCTGACTCTGAGTTTATTATAAGACCATATAAGATTAGAATAACATTCAATAAATAAAAAAAATTAATGTTTTTAAAAGCTGGGTTTATAGTCCCAGTTAAAAGATTTCTTTTTGCTTTTTGATGCCTGAGATTGAACTCAGGGCCTTGCACAGGCTGGGCACATATCACCTAGCTGCAACCCTAGCTTCTGTAAAACTAAGTGACAATTAGTTATTCATGTTTGCAAAAACAAAGCTGTAAGTACATGGACTGCCACACTTTATGACCTAATCACCTTGGTTACAACCTGAACTTCCAATTCAGGGATGAAAGTTCAACATCTCAACCAAAGGCCAAACTCATGGGCTGGCCAGAAACCCTGGAAACTTGGCCCAATATGCTTATCCTGGGTTGAATACTGACCAAATACTACTGTAATTCTTTCCATTCCAAAACCTAAGTGAACACACAGAAATCACAAGCAGCACTGTTTAAGAGACACAGCACGAAGCAGAAGCCATGAGGCATGAATGGAAGAGGGAAGCTGCTAAGTAATAGAAAGAGGAGCAGGCAAGGAAGCAAGTCAAAGAGAAGCAAAGGGAAAAACAGTAAAGCCTTGCACAGAAACTCCAAGTTCTTTTCGACAGATGGACAGGTTTTATAGAGTAGACGAATATGTATATTCCACTGTTTCAGAACTGATCTTGTATCATCCCACCTAAAACAATGTCTCCCACCCAGTTACTTTGCCTTGTTTTTTATCACAATACACAGTATACATATATAAGAAATACATTAATATATATATTATATAATATATATAAAATAATTATATTCTTACCACTTCAAAAGACAACAAGTCTCACCTAAGTGTGGTGGTGCACACTTTTAGTCCTAGCACTCAAGAGGTAGAGGTAGAGGTAGAGGTAGAGGCAGATCTCTGTGAAAGCCTGGTCTACATAACGAGTTTTAGACCAACCAGAGGGGCAACTTACACCCTTTCTCAAAACAAAAACAAAAAACAATACCCTGAATCCGGGCTTGGTAGTGCACACCTTTAATCCCAGCACTCAGAAGGCATAGGTGACTTTGGGGCTAGCCTGATCTACACAGTGAGTTCTGGGCCAATCAGGAATACAGTGATATCTCATCTAAAATCAAACAGAGAGACAGACAAAACCTGCAGGTCTCTATATTTCACAGTCTGAAAACAGAACTAACACAAAGGTTCTAAGCAAGTACATTTTCCAGAGACCTTATGAACCAAATCTTACTGATTTTAGAAACTTTTTAAAATGTTCCATAGATCTGTGAGTTTTTTAAGTCTAAAACTATTTATTGACCAGTTTTTATACCAGAATTTATAATAAAGTATGCAGTGTACAATTGGATAACATTTTGCTTATTATGTTGTTGATTTTCCTGGCTTTTGCTGAACCAGGAAAACAAAAGATTGGTATAAGAAGGGAGAGTAAAAGAAAGTACATACATACAGATCAGCTGTTTAAATTACAAAAGCTTGTTCATTCACCTGTGCCAGTAGGTCCTAACGCTTCTGCTTCCAGACAGGCTTCCTGAGCCAATTCCTTCTAACCATCCAAACTAGATTTCCAGGAGTCAAGTCCCAGCCACGCTATGAATCATCAACTACTGTCACTCTTAACATAGAACTTTTTTGTTTGGATGGTTTTATGAAGAAAGTTTCACGAGAGGCTTTAAAGTGTATATTTAACTAAGTGTCTGAGTTGCTAATTTAAACACACCAGGATTCATCCAGTGTCTCCATCTGGGCAGGGAGATGATTGGAAAAGATAAAAGTTTTCCTTTTGGGAACTCTGACAATGAACTTACATCTACATAAGAATAGATAAAGATAAGCCTTCTGATATGGCCGCTTAGAGACTATTCAATTTAAATTGTTGACTTTTCTGTGTCCTTAAGCAAGAAACATCTATCTTATTTTACCATTTCTTGGCAATGACTATCACACATAACAACATATGGGGCTGTGTCAAGTTAAATAGTGTATAAACCTACAGCTGCTGCAGAATGAAGGGCTCCACTCCTGAATTATCCTCAGGAAGGGTCCAGGAATATAGAAATATAAAATTATAAGCGTAAGAGATAAAAACAGACAATCACCAACTCTAAAGGTTAACTGCTAGCAATGGCTGTCTGCTTTACAGCCAGTCCCTGTCAACAGCCAGGGGTTAACTTTTAACTCCCTTGACCCTTACCTTACAGCCAACAACTGCCTGGACCAAAGTTAACTTTTAATAGTTGTTTCTACACGACTTCTAGCATGCATCCCATGCCTGATGTTTCTACATGACTCCTAGCATGCACCCTGTGCCTGATACTATAAATGGGGGCCAGTACTCCATTGCCACAGCCTCAGAATTCCAACATTGGCTGTGGTCTCAGCTAGCTGATAAGCTTTTGTGCCCCGTGATGTATTTTAATTTTTTTCATTCTTTATTTTTATGGAATAAAGTTTGCTTCTGGTTTAATAGACTTTGGTGGTCTGTCCCCCATTATTGTGAGACCCCAGACCCAACACTCACCCCTTTTCATTTGGTTCTTAATTTATTATAGGCTAGAAAAACAAACAAGTACACTTCTTTTGGTTTTGCTGTTTTTTCGAGACAGGGTTTCTCTGTGTAGCTTTGGAGCCTGTCCTGGAATCGATCTATAGACCAGGCTAGCATCAAACTCACAGAGAGCTGCCTGCCTCTGCCTCCCCAGTGCTGAGATTAAAGGAGTCCACCACCACAGCCCAAATTAGGAAAGATAAAATAAGAGAATATATTTTTGCCAAGTGTGGTGGCACACACCTTTAATCTCAGTTCTGTGAGTTCAAGGGCAGCCTGGTCTGCACAGTGAGACCTGCATCAAAAAAAATAAATAAATAAATAAAATAAAAAAATAAAAGAAAGAAAGAAAGAAAGAATATATTCTTACAAGAAAATAGAAGGGGGACTAGGTAGGAATAAAAAGGAGATTAGCAGGAATCAGAGGGGAATAAGAGTGTAGTATGAGAGGTGAATGTGATTGAAATACATTACGTACATGTTGGAAAATGTCATCATGAAACCCATTATGTAACACTATGGTCTTACATAAAGTCAAGAAAAGATCTATGCACATTTATAATCTTTCCAATAACTTTAAATTTATTTCCAATTAGATGCAAACAAGTCTTTGTGTACATATTAAAATCAATTAATTAAAAAAACCTATATGATCAAATAAAGTAAGTTAGGTTTTAGAGGGAAGAAATACTGTTCCTTATGAGAAACATCTATCTCATTTCTGGGTCATCAAAGGCCCATAACAGTTAAAGAAAAAAAAAAAGTTTAAATATCACTAGATGACTTAACGCACTACACTCCCATATTTTGCTCAACTTTGTGTTTTTACATGACATCTAATATCAATCATAGCTATGAAGAAAAGATAATGAAGAACCTGTCACTTGTAAGAAAAAAAAAAACTCAGTAAAATTTCCAACTTCTTAGCAATTTCAAAATTGTTGGTAAAAAGGAGCTAAAGCAGCTATGACGAGGGCAGAAACCAACACTTGCTCACAAGGCTGTCTAGGACACTGACATCCCACCCTGGGGCCACCTCACAACACCTGCTTACTACATTCTCTAGACACTGACATCCCACCCTGGGGCCACGGTCACAACACTTCTTACTAGATTCTCTAGGACACTGACATCCCACCCTGGGGCCACAATCAAGCAAAATAGTCTAAGAACTTAATCAGATTTATAATTGCTGACTCAAGATAGCAACACAAAATAACCAAGTGCAGGAAGGAGGTTGGATCCTACATACTAATAACTTCTGTTATAATAGTGAAAAGGGAATGCCGAGTGTCTAATTAAAAATAAGTGGTTATATGTGAGGTGAAAAAAGCTTTTTCTTTTTTTTTTTTGGGGGGGTGGGGCAAGGTTTCTCTGTGTAGCCCTGACTGTCCTGGAACTCACTCTCTAGACCAGGCTGGCCTCAAACTCAGGGATTTGCCTGCCTCTGCCTCCCAAGTGCTCGGATTAGATGTGTGCACCACCACCTCCCAGCTGCTACTTTCAATAAAAGGAAAAAAATAATAACGGCATGGTGGCTCAAGGCTTTAATTCCAGCACTCAGGCAGGCAGAGACAGGCAGGTTTCTGAGAGTTTCAGGGCAGCCATATGTAGAGAGACCTGTCTCAAAATTACCAATAGATAAGCCAGGTGTGGTGGCTCACATATTTAGTTCCATCACTCAGGAGGCAGAGGCAGGCAGATTTCTGTGTGTTGAGGCCAGCCTGGTCTACACAGTGAATCCCAGGATAGCCAGGACTATATAGAGATCCTGTCTCAAAAAACAAAAAAAAAAAAACAAAAAAACAAAAAAAAAAAACAACCCACAATAAATGGTTATACAAACTTGCAACCATATGATGAAATATTATAAAACCATTAAAAACATTTAGGCAAAAGATGGGAAAATGCCTAAGAAAATATAATGCAAAAACTGGGCACATACTATCTATTTCACCTGTTGTGACTGTGTTTCTAAGCTGTATATTTTTAGGGTAGTTAATAATGATAAGATAGCATGTTTTCACCATAAAATTAGGTAAAATTTATTCTTTACTACTAGGGGATGGAAAATATTAAATGCCTAAAAGATTAAATACAAAAAGATTGATATCCATAAGAAGATTCTGTAAAA